>JANSTT010017746.1:0-15945 GCA_026745375.1 Platyura marginata | reverse complement strand
CCATATTTCTAAAACTAAAAGTGATATGAAAGTTTAAAAAATCGGAAATTGAAGGTAATTTTTTTTCTAAATCAGCTATATGTAAAACTCAATTTACGCCTAAGTGCATTTAAATTGTTTTAACTTGAGACCACAGAATTATCTATCGGACATGTGTTATTATAGGCTGGGATTAAACATCTTATAATGACGGCCACCTCGACAAATAGCATTACCGGTTTTTAACTATAAATTGCTACTTGAGAAGCCAAAAAAGCCAATAAAATTTTTAGTTCGAGAAAAACTTCTAAGGACATTTTGTTGAAACCGGGCTTCGAATCTGGTATCTGACGTATAGCAGTTAACAGTTATAACAACTGATTCACTAATGGGCGTGAAATAATGGTAGGCAAATTTGAAAAAGAAACACATTGATCGATATCACTTTTCTTACAAATATTATTGTGATATGGGACAATTAGGATGTAATTCATTTTTTTTTGTCTTTATACAATTTACATATATTATTTCTAAAAAAGTTACCTCTTGTCCATTTTTCTCGACCTTTATTCTGATAGTAAAACCACTTGTTAACTAAACTAATATCTTTATTATTCATTAAAATGAGTCCTTTATAGAATGACAATTAATTACGAGGGATCAATACTACTTTGTAAAGTATTCATCGTGGTCGTAGATCGATACAAACTACTTTCGACCAATTTTCGATTTTTCAAAAACATTTTAACAAACTTAAAAATTACAAACACAAATGCAATTACACACACAACAACTACTAGTACTTTCATTGTGATCAAATTAGATCGAAGAAGCTGTGCATGCAGATCTGCCTCAGAAATTTTTGTTTGTAGACGATTTATAACATTCAAATTTTCCTCCTTCAATTCTTTGTTGTCGATGCCAAAATGTTTATAGAGGAAATACATTTTGTCCTTTGTAATTTCATCGTTACCGCTATTGGGATAGTTAAAATGGTCAACTGGAAGTGCCGGATGATAGCTTTGACTATTGGTATTGTCTTTCTCATTATTACATGCTATTCCACTAATATGTGTCGAATTTGTCTGATTAAATTCAGGATCTATGCTGAGTTTTGTCTTCAAAATATTTAGCGATCTTAGAAATGACGATAGATATGAACAATTATAGTTATTATTCGATATACCCAGTGTTGTTAGCGATGGAAAAATTATTGCAATGTGATCGTTCCCAGCTACATCAGTTAGATTGTTTCCGTCAATGAAAAATTTCTCTAGTTTATTAAGGTATGGTGAAAATATGTTTAAATTGATTTGTGACAGATTGTTATATGAAATATCTAAAATTTTTAGCTCCTTCTGACTGGAAAACGTTCCAAAATTTAGATTTGATAATTTCGTATTAGCTAGATTTAGCTGTGTCAGTCTTTTCAATTTGATGAATGTTGAAATATTTAATTGACCTATATGATTGAAGGCCAAGTTCAGAACTTCCAGATTTTCCAAATTTGTTATATTTCCAATATCCGTAATGTTATTGTTGGACAACGATAGAACTTTAATATTGTTAGCAATTCCAATATTTATCGACGAAATATTATTATTAGCCGCTTCAATTGCAACCACATTTCCAATAGAAATTGTCGTCAACTTATTTGTTGATAGCAGAAGCGACTTCATAGCGCCAACAAATTGGGTTGTATTAATTTCGTTTAGCATATTTCCTGATAACTGTAGTACTTCCAGATATTTAAATTTGGATATAACTGAGGTGTCAATTCGCTTAATTTGATTATTGTCTAAGCAGATTTTTTGCAATTGAATATTTGTGGAAAATAAATTTGGATCAATGATCTCAATCTCATTATCATTCAGCAGAATTTGATCGAGAAATTTAAGATCCTTAAAAACGTCACGATCTAAAATTTTAATTTTATTGTTGCTAAGTATTAGACGTGATATTGATCTAGAATCGGCAAATGCATATTTATTAATCTGTGAAATTTGATTATAAGCCAAATCTATCACAAACAAAGATGGGGCTTCCATAAATATCGAAGCTGCCAATTCTGTTATATTATTGTAGGACATAGTTAAATACACCAATTGCTTAGCACCTTCAAACGTACTCCTTTGAATTTCTAGAATTTCTGATCTGGATATGTCAAAGTCTCTTATATCATTAAAATATCGAAATATTCCACTAGGCACATACATCATTCGTGAATTATAAAATTTGATCACTCGAACATTTTTTCGATCCAATAGGTAAACATCACAATCAACTTGCGTTGTGTAGTTAACAAAAAAATCAGTCACCGTACAATAAATACCATCGTAAACTAGAGGAGCTGCCTCTAGTTCATCACATCGGAATTTTATTTTTTCACTATTAATTCCACGGAAATTAAATAGAATAACTTGAGTAGCCACTATTATTAAGATGGTCTTCATAGTTCCGAGTATAGATGTACAACTAATTGCATTATGCAAATATATTTTTGTTGTATAGAATTATATTCTGGAAAGGAAGTTGTGTTTATAAATAATTTATTTGATAAATATGTCTGTAAAAATGCTAAAAATTAGATTTTGATAACGTCTCCACACTACAGATATAGAGAGAGAGAGAATAGTTCTGGTAATGTACAATTAAACTTAGATAAATCTTAAACTTAAACAAGTGAATGTCTTAAAATGTTAGTAAGGTATACTTTTTTCTAAATTATTTGTCAACTACTTTTTAAGTAAAACTCTTTTTGGCGCCAGCATTTGACCTCAAATTAAAATACAATTAGCTTTTTAATCACGCTTCCTTTCCGTTTAATTGTTTACGCTAATCTTACATTATGTAGCGTTCTTGTGCATTTTTCTTTCTTCTGTAGTGTATTTTCGGTAGAATTTATTTCTTGAAAATATTTCTTTCTATAATGGAGATTTTTAATTTAAAATACCTATGCATAGGTAATAGATGTCTTTCTTTAGAAAAAAAAATAATAAAAGGCCCAGAGGAAACATGTCGTAAAAAATTCGTAAAACAATGACATCATCAAAGAATCTTTTCTATTATTCTAGCTTATAAAAAGTAAACAAATTTATTAAATAATCAACAAATTCCAAAAAGAATATAATTAATTCCAAAATCATTTTGTATACATAATCGATTTTGTTGTTAACACCTTGATTGTATACTTCATGATTTGAATACTAAATCGGACCTAAATAATACTGTGACATATAAAAAATGCAAAAATTTATTAAATTATGTTGCAAAAATGTCATCATTTAATTCATGTGGTTTAAACTAAGTATATTTTTTTTTCAGAAGGGGACATTTACTTTAATATAAAAATCACAGAGCAATTAGTAGATTTATCATTCAATCAACTGTTGTTTACTGTTTAACATTACCATTAACACTTCCAAAAATCTATTCAAAATGTTTAAATTGGTAATATAAATAATTAAATATACACTTTTTGTTATTTACTATAACAATATTTTTTATTCAAATTTATAGATTATCGTTGTTGCCATTGCAATCGCTTGCGTTTCAGCCAAACCAAAACCATTGATTGCACCATTGGCTGCTTATACAGCACCAGTAGCCGTTGCAGCTGCACCATCCGTTGTAACAGCAACAAGTTCCCAAGTTTTTGCTAGAAATTATAATGGATTTGCAGCTCCATTGGTTTCCGCCGCCTATACAGCGCCTGTAGCGTATTCAGCTCCATTAGCCGCATACACATCACCATATGCTTCTGTATATGCATCACCATATGCTGCCGCATATTCTGCATATTCAGCACCTTTAATTGTGGCCTAGAACTGTAAAACCGTACAGACCTCCTTCAGCTTATTGTACAGATAGATCAATTGCATTGTGTTCATTACCTAATTCCCGTCATTAATATATATAAATATTTAATAAAAAATCTATTTAAAAACTCAAGTTCTTTAGTTTCTTTCATTAAATATCATAAGAAATTTGGCCATTGTCGCTGCGTTTATATTTTTCTTCTTTAGTTCTTATTGTTAAAATATTGAATACACTTAAGCTTATATGGTTAATCGTTTCTTTCAAATATTAATTATTTAAATTAAATAACAAAATTAGTAGAGCTGTTTACTGATGCTTTAAGGTTGCTAATCTATACTCGTTTTGGGAGCACCATACTCCTTTGTAGGGATTTACAATACAGGGTTTATTTTCATATTTAATATTTTATATTCCTTTATTTTGTATTATCAATTAATCAACACCTATGTAGTATGTACCTAATATACAGATATTATGTAGGGAGGATATGTTCGACAACACTGCAGTAATAATAAAACAGTAGCATTATCTCCGACTGTATTTGAAGATTCCAATAATATTAAAAAATACGAACATTTGATGAGTCTAGTGTGGTCTAGTTCACTTTGCGTTGTATCTTTTTATATCCGTATGATGTTAATCAAGGATGTTATAACTTTTGGTGCGGAGTTTGTAACACCTCTTAATACTCATCGTAGAAAAAAAAATGTCAACACCATTGTCTTTTTCGTGAAATTCTAAGTCGAAATATGCAATATGCATGTCTGTCCGTCCGTTCGTCTGTCTGTGATCAAAATTTTAGCCAAACGGTTGAAGCTAGAAAGCTGAAATTTTAACAGTTTATTATATAGTCCTAGAGTAAGATCCCTATTGTTTTTGGAGCAAATTGGACAAAAAATAGGGGAGGCTGGGTACAGGTTCACCTAATTTTGATATAAACCATTTATTTACTCGAAAGGTAGTCGAAATGTAGAAAAAATAAATATGACAACAATTATAGAGAATACAAAAATGAAGATTTCTTTCATAGACCAAAAAGTAGTACGACTTAGCGTTATGTCGCTGCAATCAATTTTATTGAATTTCTAGGGTTTTTAATCATTTACTAGAAAAGTATATTGATTACGGCAAAATGAATATGACGAAAATGATAGAAAATAATTCATAGACTAAAAACTTTCACGAAATACCGTTATGGCGCTGCAATCAATTTTATGTCATTTCTATGGTTTTATCATTTCTATTCAATTTACCCAATTATATTTATTGTACAGACAAAATACACACGTACAAAGATGTAAATAATAAACAATACGGGTATATTATAATCGGCGTAGCCAATTTTTCCTTTTTTACTGGTTTTTAATTTACTATTAAAATTGGTTTATAAGCCAATGTACAATTGATTCTGAGTTTCCATGAACAATGAAATGAAACTCCGGATTTTGTAATTTTCCCGTACAATTATACAATAATTTTTTCAGTAAAACCTACGCTCACCTGACTCACCTGATCATTAATTTATTAAGGAGCTTAATTTTGCTAAAATTATTTTATTTTATTTAATTTTTATCCCTTTTTACGTTTTTCAATACTGCTATATACAAGTACAGTGCAGACTTCTTAATTGCACACATCTATAATTGCATGAGGCCAAATAAATACATTAAATATCCTGTAATTGCTTTAAAAGAGTCTCGAAGTTTACACGAGTCGGTAAAATGTATAACAATTTCATCTATTTTTAGGAAAATTATAATTGTTTGAAATTTTTAAGTGATTAATGTAGGTAGAGTATGTAGATTCTATCAGATGTATAATGATATTTATCGTTTTATGAATTTATTTTGAATATACATATGTACTAATGTGCAATCCACATATAGAATTTTTTGTAATTATTCAAAATTTTGTAAATAAAGTTAATATATTTCGATAATCTAAAAATATTGTTTCATTAGGGGAGGTGTTAAAAAATTACTCGATAATTGCACCAACCTCGGTAATTGCAAATGGTTTTGTTTTATATCAGTGCAATTACCGATTCTTCACTGTATACCAAAAATGTTATTAAATTATTTCGCATTAATTTTTATTATAATTTCCAATTTAAGTGGAATTATACTTTTCATGAGGTTATACATTATACTCCTTCATGCAACCCCGATTTAAATGCTGTGATCTGTATCTAAAACATACATAGCTATTGAAAGTAACAAAAAATATGGGAAAAACTGGAGTTATATTATTATGCTGTTCGAACTTTCTTACACACCACAAAAATCCTTAAGTTCTTGTGTAAAGATTTGTGAATTCTTTTTAAATTAGATTTTAGAGCCCCAAAAAATATTAGGAGATACTTTAACCTAATTTAAACTAATATGAGCTCCAACAAGAATATTAAATTTTGATCATAAGAAAAGATTTCTTTTTTTTAAATGTTGTTCGCGGCCAAAACACTTAAATGGATAGGAAAACATTACATAAAAAATTTAGTTTTGTTTCATTTTCCTATTCTCAATGATTTAATCATTTTTCTTAACCAAATTATAATCAAACACATTTATTAACAAGCAACTTTTTATTGAATTAAATCGGTATTTTGGTTTATCTTTTGAATTGAAATTTTTGGTCTATTTTTTTAGAATTTTAAATAATTTAGAATAAATATGGTGATGCAGCAACATAGGGCGATGAATAATATGGTGATGAAACAAAGCCTGGAGCAGCTGCGGCTACATAGGGTGATGATAGAACAGCAGGAGCTGCGGCAGCCACTAGTGGAGCAGAATGAACATATGGCGTAGCTATGGCATGATTAATTGTGTGAGCATTGTATGATGATGCGTATGGAGCTACTATGGCTGCTGCGGGAATGATACCGGCATTGGTTACTGAGATTATGGCAAAAATGGTGAAAATCTGTAAATTAAAATTAACATTTTTTTTAAATAATTTTTCAATAAACTTTAAAGATACAACAATAAACTTACAATGCATTTGGTCATCATGTTGATTTCTTTCTGTTGTTTGTTATCAGTTGCTTGTTGCAAAGTTGAGGAAAGGATGATACCAATTGTCTGGTCAACTGTGGTTTTATACAGAAATTTTTTTTTTCGCACGACAATTATTATTTAATGTTCGTGGTTTGAATTTAAATTTTAAGTAACATTTTTTAAACACAAGGTATTTATGCAATTTAATTTGAACTACCTGACATAATACTTTCTACGTGTTTTAAGGCTACTGTTTGCAATAAAATTACGTATGTTTTATGTATTCATCATCCGATTTTGTCGCGTCTAGATATTTTGAAATTGCAAGTGTATTTAATAAAATTATATCAATATATGCTATAATAATTAATATAGGTAATAGGTTTTTTTTATATATTGTAGGTTGTAGTATTTTTATACCCGTATGATGTTAATTAAAGGGTATTATAATTTTTTTTTTGGACTTAACTTATATTAAAGTTAATCGAAATTTTTTCGGATTAGAGAAAAATGAACATACCTAAAATCATAGAGAATGAAAAAAACGAGATTTCATTAATATAGATCAAAAAGTCTCACGGCCTACCGTTTTATGTAGTTTTCAGGGTTTTTAATCATTTGTGTTCAATTTACTAAATATATTTTTATTGTACGGAAAAAAAAGATAAGGACCAAATAGATAATAAATTACATACACATACGGCCTAGCCAATTATTTCTTCTTTACTGGGCTTCATCAATCTTCATAAAAATCAAACCCACACACTATGTGCTTTATAATACAATACATAGTGTAAAATACTGAAAACTATTACATATATACATATACTTATTTTTAATTGTTCCATGATAAATTGATCATAATTCTCGTAACACTACCTTTTTTCATCCCGAAAAAAGAACCCAAAAATATGTTGTAAAAACGACAAATTTTCAATACAATACTGCAAAATTAACAAAAAAATCTATCCTCTTAATCCTAATACTACTAATAATACATAATTTTTGTGATAAACAAAACATCATATATTTCACTTGTTGAGAAATTTACGTAATTTTACACGAGGAAACAATTAATGATTATTCTAATAAAATTTTTAATTTAAAAAAAAACAATCAAAGGATTAACTATGGTACTTACACGTACCTGTTTTCAATTTCCCCAAAAATAAACACCTACCTAAGACTATTGTCCTATTCGAAACCAATTAAAATGATTATGCATAATTGAATCATCAATTATTTGAATCTATTTGAACTTTACTTTTAGGTCACCATAAGTTCATCTTCAATTCCATCAATTCGATTGTAAATAATGCAAGACAATGCAACATGGATTTGATATAATATACTACTAATTAACTAGACAGAGTAAAAATCGTTGTTTGATTCGACATTCGAGTATCATTGTTGTTGGTATAACTACTTTTTTTGTGGATAATGTAATTAATTCTGTGTTAGGCATATAGACGGATCGGTCAGCTACACAAAACATTTATAATAGAGTAGAAAAAAGTTTGAACTTGAAAATATATCTTATTCTTCATTTTGTAATGGTATACTTCAACAAGTTATGTTGTATATCGTTACATTAATGCATACTATAGTACATAGTTAGTGTGATTACAAGTCCTCAATTAAAAAAGTTCAATGGTTTTATAGAAAATCGAACAATCGGATTAGGGGAGGTATTGTGGCTGTCAGTACCTAATTTTGACATCAATTATTCAGTAACTCAAAATATACACTGAGACCTCGATTTGCGTCGTTTATTTTGCTGATTTTCGTTGAAAGCATTAAAAGAATTCCTATAGAATCCTATGTAAAAGATTATTTCGATTTGCGTCGTTTCGATTTGCGTCTGTGGAACTAATATGCAAATCGAGGTCTTCGTGTATTTGGAATAGAGAAATAATGATTATGATAAAAATGATAGAGAATGAAAAATTAAAATTTCTTTGATATACCAAGAAATTCCACGGCCTACCAAAATTCTAGAAATAACATAAAATTGATTGCAGCGCCATAACGACATGTCCTGGAACTTTTTGGTCTATAAATTAAATCTTCATTTATTTATTCTCTATCATTTTCGTCATATTCATTTTTTCCGTAATCTAAATACTTTTCGAGTAAATGATTAAAAAATCTAGAAATTCAATAAAATTGAATGCGGGGCCATAACGGTAGGTCGTACAACTTTTTGGTCTATGAATGAAATCTTCAATTTGTATTCTTTATAATTGTTTAATTTCACGAGAAAGACAATAGTGTTGAATTTTTTTTCTACGATGAGTATTAACCTGTTAACCGGGGAATTCTCTTTTTAATTACTCAGCATATAACGTGCGCGAACTCTTTCACTAAGTTCATTTCGAGACATGTATGGATGACTAATACCTTTGTTGTTCAAAAATATACGTCCCGACCGTTTCAGGGCGCAACATATATTTAAGGAGGTATTCATATGTCCTACCTGTACCCGATATTGTTTAAGTTTGACGTATTTATACGTCCCGCTCGGTTAACAGGTTAAGGGGCGTTACAAACTCCGTACCAAAGTTATAATTTAACATCATACGTGTATTAAAAAAGAATTTTGCTAAAGGACCAAAAAGTTCTAAAATCGATTTTATATTATTTTCATGCGATTTTCTAAGTATTTTAACATTTTAAACTTAAGATAACTCCATGAGGGTTTTACATTTATGTAAGTAAAAGACTTGTTTAAAATTTGGAACAAAGCAAAATGTAGGTGAGCTAAATCTAATCTTAGATAAAACTCATTTTCGCGTTTTATGCGCACTTATTGGTACAATCATTGTCATTGTCAACAAATTCGTACTCCTTTATAGGTAGGAAGTTATTGTTAAATATGTATAACGTAAATAGAGTCAATTCAATCTTATTTCTTGGTAAGTACTACTATGCTTTAGCTATTTTCTATTTTTAAACGTTTATTAAAATAGACTCAATTTATCTTTGAAAATTATTCCATTTAGCGGTGCACCTATTACATAATGAATTTTTTGAGAGTTTATGAATACACAGAATTACTTCCAAAATGTTTATTTTAAAAACACCCCATTTCTGCACTAATGAATTATGAATCTTTAGTAAAACACTCAATTAATTCAATTTAAAATGCATATTTTTAATTTATTTACGTTTTCGTGTTATAGTACAATTTAATGTATTGCCAAATACGTGACTGATTTTATTGATAGACATTTTTAATCAAAAAATATACCGAACGAAATGATTTTAGAGTGGAAGAAGGTATTGCTGGTCAAAAATGATATAAAAGAAATTATTTTTTTACTATACAGTCAGTCTTATTCGCATAATAAATACAAACAAAACAAAGCTCTATCAAAATGTATAAAAATGTAAGTATTCATAAAAAACGTAGTCTATACCAGTGAAATATTTACTCAAAGAATAGAACTGAATATTAAAAGTTTCGTTTTTTTCACTACAGATTGCTGTTTTATTTATGGTTGTTGCTGTTATCTCAGCCAAACCAAAACCTGGCATAGTTGCACCAATCGCCTATAGTGCACCTCTAGTTGCATCCGCACCGGCTGTTGTTGCCGCCGCTGCACCGGCTCCATTAATTGCACAAAACTACTATAATCCATTAGCCGCACCATTAGCCTATTCAGCTCCATTAACAGCAGCATATTCACCGTATGCAGCTGCAGCACCATATTCACCATATGCAGCATATTCAGCTGCTGTACAGTCTGCGTATGCATCATATGCATCACCCTATGCTTCGCCATATGCTTATTCACCGTACGCAGCACCACTTAAATATACAGCAGCCGCCGCACCATTATTAGTTTAATTCAACCTCGTTGTAATTTAGACAAAAATGGCCATCACATTGTCAATACTGTGTATTTATTAAAGCTATTTTTTTAAATGATATTTTTTACTTTTTGTTTTCTTCAAATTTTCATTCAGTAAGTACTTTAACCCATTATCTACCTACTGTTCGATATTTGGAACAGTCCAGTATATTTATTTTGAAATTTTTTTTTACCTATAAATTTGGCAGTAAAATTTGTTATTGTAATATAGATTGGTTTATATATTTTAATTTCACGCCTCCACTTCATCCCCCTTCGGTAAGTGAGGCCAAAAAAACCTTTTCGCTTAAGCTTAGTTTATAAGTTTTTTTTAAAAAATATACTTTTTGTTTTGCGGTAGATAATGGGTTTAAAAAAACCGATAAATTTATTTCTCAAGAGATATACTACCTACGTGTAACGTTTACTACGGCGAAGAGAGAACCTTAAGATAACTAAATGCTAGTGGTTATTAAAATCTATTGTCTGAACGCATCTAGATGATTCGAATTTACCGTTTTTTTGTGGCTTTAATTGTGCTTGACGTAAAAGCATCGTAATTATGGATACTCGTAACAACTATAGGTGTTATGTATTCGTATTAACGATTTATTGGAACAATTCGTTTTTATAATGTCTCGTAATAATGTTAGAAGATGTGGTCTATATTCATCTTCCAGGAGAGAGCGTTTGATCTTTTTCACTGATTGGAGAGGTTTAATTATCTAAGTTATTTAGATGTTTATAAACCTGTAGCGGCTCGCTTTTAGAAATTGTCTACTGTCGATATAAATTCTGAAAGGAATTTATTTCGACAGTAGAGTTTTTTTTTTTTGATTTTTAAAAAATTATTTTGAAAATATATTCTTCTTCTTGATTCTTTCAAAAAAAAGCTATTCATTGTAATTTTCTAAAAAAAAATTAATTTACTTAATTCCTTTAATTTCATTACTAAAAATAATAATTTATGTATTAGTTTAAAGTAATAATTGTGAATAATAAAATAATATATTTTATTTAAAAATAATAAATATTTAAAAGATAGAAATAATAATCAATATTATTAATTCTACAAACTTAATTAATTTTAAAGAGAGAATTTGAGCTTTGTGCCTATGATAATTGATAAAAAAACAAACGTTGTATACCAACTCAAATAGGATACTAAGGTACAAAAACTAATTAATTAATGTAATATTTTTGTACATTTGAATATTCTAGTTTTTCATATGCATTAATATTAATATTTTTGACAATAACGTTATTTCGTAACGAATCAGAAACCGCCATGAATGATGATTTGAATTCTCTATTGACATTTATGATTTATCCTAGCAGATTAAAATTAAAATATCTTGCTAATTGTGTATTACAAACCATTGTTGAAAAAACGAGGAACTAAGTATGGTTTCTGTCAGTAAGACACTTTTATTAAATTTTAAACCAACATTTCATAAATAAATCTAATTATTCACATACCTTTAATAAATATTTATTTTCATTCGACCATTGTACTACTGTTAATACTACGATCACCATTTGAAACAATACATTCTTCATAGGTCCATTTCGGAAATATCCTTTTGTATAAGTAAAGAAAAACAGTATCAAATGATTTCAGTTGTCCATCAAAAACACATTTCATATGTCCATGAGTACCTTAAATCAGAAAAATTACAATTATCTGCAAACTATCAAAGCTATTCCTAACTTCATACCTAACGATTCTTTAATATGTCCTAATCGACCACATTTAGTCCTTAGTTTGATTGGTTTAAAGTATTCAATATCTTCTTTATTGTAAAACATGTATCTCAACGTTGCTGTTCTTCGATTTATCTATTATTTGATATTAGATTAGAAAATAATATTGAGATAAAAAATATACAAAAAAAAAATGACTTACCTTTAGAGGATGAGCGCTTAGCACAATACGCTTCAATACAATTCGATTTGGATTGCATGACATAAGAATGCCATTGGCAATCAATTTCAAGCTAGTGTCTGGTTGTTCTTGAAAGCAAAGGATCGGTGCTGGTGGAAATTGTATTGGTGCATAGAATGTCGCAACAACAGTTTCATTTGGTCGGAAAAAACGTTCATACTGTAATTGTATATGGAGTGTTTTAGTTAATTGACATAGTCATATATTCCATAAAAACTTACTTTATGTTTATCACCATTTGTATGAGCACTAAAAACAGGATTTACAACAAATCTCCTGTACCCACATTGCATAATTATCTTCTCCTTAGATTTTATAGGTATTGTTGAATCTGGCGATCGCTTTAGAATAGCATTTAAAACGGACATTTGTTGTTCGTGTGGTAGCATACCGTACAATATTAAATTGGGTGTTGTTCGAGCCGATAACCATGCAGTCCATAATGATTTTGGAACATTTGCAACATGAACTGTTATATACCAACCAGGCTAGAAAAATAGTGAAATGAGAATTATTAGGTTTTTTTTTCTCTTTTTCTCATTTTAACAAACCTGAGCACCATCGACATCGACAGCTTCTTGGATAATGCGTCGTTTAGTACGATCAAAATTTTTAAATTTAAATATTCTAGCATAATCATATGGGAGATTTTCATTAACATCCCATGGAGACGTTCTAAACGATTCCAAACCGCGATACTTTTGAAAACGTATCCGAGCAGCAATGTCGAGCGGTGTATCAATTTCATCTGGCCACAATTTATCCGTTCTAGCTTCCTTGATTTTTTGAAATGTTTCTCTTTCTTCATGTAAATCCATATCTTCAAGTAATTCAATTTATTATTTAAGTTATCCACAAAATTGATAAATCCATTTAAAAAACATACCTAAATCATATTTATCTTCATTAACAGGAGCTTCAGATACTGTAACTGTATCACATTCCTCATCATCATTATCATCTTGTTCAAATTCATCTTCACTCTTTCTCGATTCACATGACATAAATTCATCATCGTCCATGTTACTATCATCCTCATCCATTTCATTGTCGTCATCGTTAGCTTCGATTTCTTCAACATCAGGAATCCAGCATGCCTGATAATCACTCATACCCTTCGGTACTCGTTTTATAAGCTTAGCCTTTTTGGTTTCTATTAATAAGAATAAAGTTTATGAATATATGTAGTTTAACGACAATAATTGGGTTCTGTTAACCTTCTCTCGCCAGTGCAATTTCTTCATCGGTTGGCATTGTTTGTTCACCGTCCATTTCATCGGGTATATTTTCTTTATCTAATGACGCTTGTTGGGATACATCGGCTTTAGCCAATATGCGAATTATGTTGGATGAAGTAGATTCCTCTCTAAAATTGGTGAAAATATAAAATATTCGAATAAATTTATCTTAAGATAACAGCAGTTCAAGTGTAAGTATAATTTTACCTGAATTTTTCAATTTTATATTGATCATATGGAGCATCAATTTGATTCATTTGAAAATCACCCAAACCAGGAATATGAACTAGATTATTCACATTTAATGGGATACCTCGAAGAAAACCTGTTATTTTAAGAGTGCCATGAAGTTGATCTACAAAATTATGTGTTGGGATCAAATGATTGTCAAATGAGATAAGTTTTACCTTCACAATTTGAAATATATTCAATAAATTCGCCAAACATATGAGGTCGATTATCTTTGTTGTGAAGAGTTTTTTGTTTTTGTCCTCCGATTCGTCTACACAGATAAAGCTTCTACTAATATATTGTTCGAAAAATTATCTAACGATTACGTTACCTTAAATGATTTAATGCATCGCTGTTCGTATCTAGACACATTACTTTTTCCTCGGGAAATGATTTTGATATTAACTTTTGAATGGCTGCTTTCGTTTGTGTTTTACGTTTCGGCGCAATCGACTCAAGATCCATAAGTGAAACCATTGGCGTTGGAATACCTTGAGCAATAGCCATATGAAGAATTCGTTGTCCCCATTTATCGATAACATCATCTTCTTCCGTATTTGCTGATAGTAGCAGAACAGTGGTATCACAAACTTTTAGACAGTCCAGTGCCGCAAGTTCTTTACCACGACCAATTGGTGGAGATATGAATGAGAAGCGTTGTTTAAAACGGGGTAATCTGTAATATTATTATTGATAGTAATTTTATTCTTATGCATTAGATTTCTTCCAATTTTCTTACGTTATATGCGTTAGTGCGGTTTCTGTTTTATTAACAATTACTGCCGGATCACAGTTTTCAAACATTACCAATGCTGAATTGGGATCAATTTGTGAGTTCAATGGAAGTATACAAACAAGAAACGGTGATGTTGCGTTTCCACCAAGAGCACGTTTTTTGGCCATTGCTTCCTGTCGTTTGTTTTTACGAATCTGTTGATGTGACACATTTTTATTACGAAAAATGAAAAGAAATACATTCCTAATTAATTTTCACCTGATTTGATTGATTTCGTCTTTGATCCCTTCGCGCTGCATGCTTATGTTTTTTAGTTATAGCTTTTACAGATACTTTTCCTATTTAAAAAAAATACTTATTTCAACATTGATTAGAAGAAAGCCAACAAAACTAAAGAAACCTTTCTGATCGTTATCAATAGCTCCTTTAGATCGATGTCTACCGGTTTTATGGGCTTTATTGGTTTGTTTTAAAGACCCTGAACGATGACCTTTAGCATCTATCCCCATTTTTTTATTAAAATAAAAAACCTTTTAATCAAAACATGCAAACTGTACACCGAATCACATGGAGAAGAATGTAAGGTTATGTTGTTCTTTGACACTTTGAAATTACCCAATTGAAAAATTATTTAACAAATTTTGTATTTAGTTTAGAAAACCTAAAAAAATGAACTAATTTTATATAACAAAACCTAATAATTGTCTATTTTTATCAAGTTTCGCCAATTTTGATGTACGAAATATGAATGTACGCAGTCATTTTTATATTATGTTTTTGTAGTCATTTTGAATAAGATCCGTTACAAAGAATTTAGATTTTAGAGATTGCAGACTAGATCAGTGATTTAAGTTTTTAAGGAAACAGGGAAGGACGGTGAAACTGCGAAAAGCTCTGAAATACTTCATAAATGTTTTTTCTTATTATTAAATATCCATTTTAAAAGTGCAGACGATACGCTTAAACATTGTAATAAACTTCAAAATAGAAACGTATAATCTTCAAAATGTTGTGCCCTGAATTTTAAAATAAAATTCAGTTCACAATGTCTTTCACAAACCCTAAACAAAAGATAAGAATCGCGGAATATTCCAATTATAGAAACTTTAAATCTTATCTATTTTTCAATGTTCATCGCGGAATATTC
>JANSTT010017745.1:0-15948 GCA_026745375.1 Platyura marginata | reverse complement strand
TGTAAATAATAAACAAGTACTCATACGGGTATATTATAATCGGCGTAGCCAATTTTTACTTCTTTACTGGTTTTTTAGGTATTTTTAGAGAAAAAAAAAATTTGTTTTCAAAGAAAGAGATGTTAGGGGCCGTTTAAAAAGCGTGGAAAAACCAAATGTTTTCGTGAAATTTAGTAAAATAGTGTTGCCAGATAATTAAAATATCCCAAATTACCAGATTTCATAAAAAATTAATATTTTGGCCTTTTGACATCGAAATGTTGTAGTTTTTAGGAAAAATGTATAAAATAAATTTCACCAGAGGATGGGACAAAAATATTTAAATTGAACCGACAAGAACAGGTCAACAACAAATTTATAATAAACGGTCAATAAGACAATAAACCGATTATATAAAAAAAAACAATTCTAAATGATTTTCAATTTTAAATGTGGAAAATAAGGCGATTTCAACCTAACCAACGTTATTTAGTTATAAACCCTTACGAAAATCCTTTAAATACCTACACCAGTCTGCTATCTTCTGACTAACTGACCACTAAGCACTGTTTTCGTACCATTTTCCATTCAAATTATTCCTTTTAAATGTGCTTGGATGATCTTTTTGTCGTAAGACTATTGTATATGAGATTTGAGTAGGGCGAAATGTGTAAATTTGATTGTTAGTTTTAATGAAAGTTAATGCCTCGAACAATTTTATTTATTTTCGAATCTTAGCATTTTTTAAAGCGAAAAATTTAAACAAATTTTTATATTTAATAGCAGACCTCTGTTGTTTTATTTTGATGCCATCTTTCGGCAATCGGATAGTAGTATTTTTTTCAGGTTAATTTATGGCATTATAGGAAGAATCTTAGAAAATTTGACAATGTCCAAAGAAAACGAAGGAAATCCGAGAAGGTGCAGAAAAAAAGGAAGTGTTTGTTTGGAACACTTGTATATATATCGCTTGAGACCTCTATTGGCAGTTTATTTCTTACATATGCTTATTACATTATTAGATGACATTGCTAGACAAGCTTTACATAGAAATTAACATAGAATACGTAGACGAGGATGACCCAGAACATCCTATTATTCAAAATTGGTGGAAAGGGTGGAAAGCATTAAAGAGACATAAAAACTTTGATACCAAACATAACTAGATGACGGCATGTCTGTTGATGGCCTGAGCTCCCTGAAGGAATGTACAGCCCCCGATAAAGTTTAAGTATATAAAAACTGGAATTATAAAAAAAGGAACAAATTGTATATATGTAATGTGAGCTCCCTGGTGGCCCATCCAATGTTTAATATTTTTTTATTCATTTTCTTTCATTAATTGTTGCAAAAAATTGTTTACCATAAAATTGACAGTGTAAAACAATTTTTAATTGATCAGAAATACATTTTTGGTTGGGGTATCCTCATTTCTTCATAAAAAAACCGAACGTTTTTTATTGGTTGAGTATCTTATTGCGAAAATATTATACTTAAGTACACAATGCCATTGATGAGTTAGTGCTTCCATGTTTTCGTATCATTATGACTGAACAAAACAAAACAAAAAAAAAAAAGATAAAAACATACAAAAGCCCTAATTACGATCATTTCTGGAAATCTATCATTCTTCCATAATATATCATCTCGCTCAGAACGCTTATTTATTTTACAAAATACCCCCACACCCATTTGTTCAAGGCTTTTCCATACGGTGGGGCCTTTATATTGGGATAATTTAAAATACCTCTTCAACGATATAATATTATATTGTGCTTCTCTGTATGTTAGCAAAAACGCATTTTTACTCCACGTACCAACATCCTACACAGATCCTATCTCGTAATATTTTCCCTAATTCAGAACTTTCAGCATAGTTCTTTGCATGCCTATGTACAACATTCTCAGGCTTGTCATTATATAGTCGTTACACACACACACACACACACTGTTATACATAGTGTTTTATATCTACACCCAAATATATGTTGGTATGTATTGTACATATATATATGGATAAATACATAATTTTTTTGCTTCTTTCTGCTATAAAATGGTCGTACAGTTCTTGTGTACAGCTCCCCAAAAAAACAAAAAAAACACAAAAAAAGAGAAAAATTTATTGAACAAGTTAAAAGACACCAAAAGCGAAAAACAGAGTAAGAATTTTGGATGAATGGCTGTACGGTTTGCGCTATAGATGCACGGTTAGGGGAGGCGGGTGACGACCGTTTTTCTATATAAAGGGGTGGTATCGTATGTCGTTCAACGAAACGGGATATTTTTATTTTTTTACATGGGGGTTGGGGCGGTGCATCATGTCTGTGCGCTTTAACGAGACCTTCATAATGCACCCTCTTATCTCTTTTTGTTTGGAACATTCTTTTGCACTCTTTTACTCCATCAAAGCGAAGAATTTTTTTTTTTTTTCATCACCCCAAACCCCAACAACTGACGCTGTGACGTTTCTGCCGATCGGAGAGTGCGCGGGAATTGTACAAAAATATATAGAAAACGAAAATATACCAGAGTTTATGTAAAACTTCGTATATTTTTTTTTGTTTGTTTTCTCTCAACAAAAGTTTGACTCTGATTTAACTAAAAAAAAAAAACAAAAATTTCCTGAAAACCTACGATCGTGTCCATGAAAAACTTTCAAGTAGGGGTTTCACTTTTAATACCTGAATACGACTAATTGCTTATACGCCATGAATTCTGTTTTTTTTTTTTTTTTTTTAGGTGCCTATACAGAGTGAAACTTTTGTTTAACTTTTGTTGTGTAACTCTGCTCTGGTATGAGTTCAAGCTCTTGCACACAAAGCTTCCAAAGCTCGGGCGATTAAAATATTCTTATATAGGATCGGGTCGTTACACTGTTTTGAAAGAATGGTTTTCTTATAACTTTGAATGAAAAATTATTCAATAAAAGTTTTAATGGGTCATTCACCTACATACAAATACACTTTTGGCAATTGTTTTTGTTTTGCGTCTAATTTTGTACTTACATTAAATGGGAAGAGGATTTTTTCTATATATTTACGCATAACCATTAAAACTTCTATTAAAATGAAAATATAAGTAAAAGTAATGGGTTAACTACACAACTGGTACGGTATCTACAAGGCATGTCAATATTATTATAAAAAAGAGTCCAAAAATCTAAGTATTTGAAAATCGATTGTTCTCGTAACTTAAATGGGCGCGTTCAGCACTATAATTTATACGAAGTTATGAGTTCTTTTTAGAATGGTAACAGCTTGATTTAGGTCAAATAAGAATTCGTACGAAACTATATATACAGGGTGCATCATTTTTGTTTGTTTGCATTTTTGGTTCCCTGTCTACCATTTTTCTAAAGACCATCGCTAAGCACACATCTTGTTCTCGTATATAGACTATAGATTTAAGGTGTTTCTATTTAAATATTTTTAACTTTACACTTTTACAGGATAATAAGGACGTTATTCATAGAATCATTTACTCCGTTATTTTTTTTAATATTTTAGACGGCACATTCTTTGCACTCACCTTAAATCTGTTCAATTCAGCAATTCTTTTTAATTGTGAACGAAGCGAGCAAAGGTTTTTTTCTTTTTTTTTTCTTATAAATATATAAGTAGTTTAATTTGAGAGAAGGCGGAAATTCCTTAGGGCTCTATAGATAGGCCCATTAAACATCCCTCCTCATAGAATTATCTGAATTGACTCTTAAATATTACATATTGTGGAACAAAGCAGCATTTGAAGTTATTCTTTTTACGTAAACCTTACAAATGCTTCCAATTTCAACGTTATTTTTAATCATTGGCATTTTTAGAGATAATGTCAGTATTTAGGGGAGCAGAAATTTAAAAAAAAAATGAATAATTATTTATTAATTATAAGATCGAATAATTTTAGAGTTAATATTCATTATTTTTGGTTGGAAAAACCATTTATGACATGACATGTGGACTTGTTTTTTAAAAATTATTTCTAAAATTACTATGCCACCTTTCCATATATACAATTTTATACTTAAATATAAATACAATCGCACCATATTATACATATTCATATTTGCCGCTAAAAATAAAATTTAAAAAAAAGTCAAATCACTGATTTCAAAAGACAATTTTCAATTCATCTTAAAATAAACTACAACAAAGTCATAGAAATTAGATAAATATCTCACAAATGAACAAAAAAATATATATAAGTTCGGCGACGGACGTTCAGCTAATTGAGTTAGATTATTCATGGTTTTTATTTTATTTTTACTAAAAAAAAAAAAATCTTCTAAGTATTGAATCTTGTAAAATACATATCCATACATACAAATACATTTATATGTATGGCATAATAGAACTTTATACTTTTTAATCGCTATTTTGACTATAGGCAATTAAAACCAGACACAACGATTTCAATATTGGTTGATAAGAGAGAAAAAAAAAACGAATTAAATCTTCTTAACTATGACTTATCCTCTTAAAATGCAAATGATCTTTGTGACTTCGAAGAAAAAGTGGAAATGTTTGCGATAATTTATTGTGACTAATTAAAATTATATTATCATTAATTAATATTTTATTGAAATATGGAATCGAAATCAAGGAATATTTTAAATATTTACTTTTAGATCAATAAATTTTATTTGTACCTATAGATACCTACGTAGGTAGTAGATAAAAATGTCCCAATCTTAAATAAAGAATTGTAAATGATTTTTGGCTTTAATTTTTTATTTAAAAATTTTTGCTCGCTTTCCAATCAGAGGGACTGATGCTGATACATTCCTATTTATAAACAAAATGCTACATTTTAATTAAATGAGCTATCAAGCTAGCTAACCACTTGTCAAATTGACGGTTATGTTTTGAAAATATTATATACTTGTTATCGTCACTTTGATAAATACAATCTTTTATTTTATAATTAAGAAATTACTCCTATAATTTACGTAGAAGTTGCTTAGTGTACATTACATTCATTTTGAATAGCTTTTATTTAACTTGTTTGTAAACGTTTATTGGTTGGCCGATTACTTGGTTGATTGCTTGTTTGATTATTCGGTTCAACTTCTTGGAGAAGGTCTGCCAGCGTCTGTAATTTTTAACATCCTCGTCTCGGAAGACCTGTTAGTTTAGGAAAAATTGACAGTGGGGTGTTTTCCCCCGTTGATTTTTTTTTTGAAGGATTATAGTCTTTTTCCAGCCTAGAAGAAAGCCACTATGACGGGATTCTAATAAAATGTTAGTTTTGGTATTATACATATATGAACATGACCCCAACCCAATTCTACTTCTATACACTTGAAGAACATCACTCGTGAAAATTCTTTCTTTGGACATATATAATTGACCATACATTTGACATTTACAAAATTCGAGTGTTATTTTTAACTGACCGAATGACTGTGTGGATAGAGTCGTTCCCTTTAGATAGATAGGGAAATTATAAAATTGTGATATATTTTAATTATAAGTTAATAAATATTAAATAATGCCTTTAATCGAAAGGCTTAGATTTATAAATAAGGCAACATTTTTAACCGTTTTACCTAAGTAAATATTTAATTTCAATTAGGAGGGTTTAGGTTTTTGATGTTGCACTTAAGATTTGGTTAGAAAATCGAAAACAATTATTAAGGAAAAAAATTGTTAAAAATCATTTTTTTGGATTGGTTTAAGTGGAAATAATATTAAAAATTGTATATAGAGATATATGAAAACTAAGTACAATCATTTTACTCGCGGAAAATTGAGTAGACTGCGTTAAAAAAAAAGAATTCATTTCGTTTTTGTCTAATGTGTGTCTAAATGTGAAATCGAATAAAAAACTGATTATATATTTCTCGGCATGGAAAGATTGATTTTTAATTTTTACTATAATTCACTAAACTTATTTATTATTAATACCTAATGAGGAGTATAATTAAAATCATTGAGCTTAGGCCATGATTTGCGGCTAAATCTAGCAGTCTGGCGAATCACGTGAATATGTCGGGCCTATTGTATAAACTTTCTGTCAAAATATCTAAATTGTGATGACACGGAGAAATGTATATTATGTAGTCATTGAAGTGTCATTTTGTGAAATTCTTTTGGTTTGAAACCTAATAACCTTCCCTAGAAACGACTAAAGCCACTGGATTATTTGGTGAAATTGTTATATGTAAATCTAATTGTAGCAGTTGCTAGGAGTCAACCAAATATGTATTTGGATTTACACAAGTATAAAATGGCAATTGGAATATTTTTTATTCTATTCGTATACAATAATTTTTTTTAACACCATTGTCTTCCTCGTGAAATTCTAACTCGAAATATGCATGTCCGTCCATGATTAAAAGATTCCGGCCCTAAACGGCTAAAGTTAGAAAACTGAAACAGTTTATTATGTAGTAAGATCTTTATTGTTTTTGGAGCAAATTAGACAAGATATAGGGTAGGCTGTGGTACAGTGTGCTCCTAATTTAGATATAAACCGTTAATTTACTCGAAAGATAGTCGAAATGTTGAAAAAATCAAGACAAAAAAGTTCCACGATCTACCGTTATGGCACTGCAATCAATTTTATGTCTCTTCTAGGGTATTTAATCATTTCTATTCAATTTTCGCAATATTTATTAGTTGCACAGACACGGACAAAGTCGTAGATTAATACATGTAGTACTCATACGGGTATATTAAAATCGGGGTGGATAGCCAATTATTTCTTCTTTGTTCGTTTTTCTCTACTGTCACTTGTGATATCATAACGTTCCTGTACACATCCCCTAAGTATGTTAGATTTTCGTAGAACTTGCAACTTGACCTTGATACAATTAGAGTTTTCTTAATACATATGCACATCCGTATGTATGGCTATGTAATGTCACTTGAAAAATGTTATTCTATGTAATAAAATACATACATACATAATGCATGTATGTGTATATAGTTTTGTAATCATTTTATGCAATTACATTGAAATACTAAGTATGCACAATTGTACATGAAAGCAAAACAAGAAAATATTATATTGATACTTGAAGGGCTTCATAAACCACTGACCCCACCATCCGACACAAATGATGTACCCATAAATAAAATATATAATCCCATTATACAAAAAATAAAAAATAAAGATATTCTATGTACATATGAATACATACATATGTACATACATATATACTTATGAGAAAAAAAAAAAAAAAAAAACTCTCTACATCACGACCCCGACCCGCCAGACTTGGTAAAAATACACGATATTGATTTTAACATTAGCCCGAATGCATTCCATTTTGTATATTTCGCTAAAAGTATATTTATACAGAGAACTCTACCGAATGCGATACTTTATGTGGATTATTTCTACATATATACGAACATTTCCAACATAGTATTTCGGTATGGAGATTATCCACAAGCCTGGCTCTCCAAAGTAAATATGTGTACATGTAGTACAATGCATAATATTTATATAGAGCATAATTTTATATATGAAATGTTTTTTTTTTTTTTCATATAGGCATCATACATATGTACATAATAAAAGTATGTATATATATGTAAACATATGTATATATGTATAAGTAATACGTTCAAAAAACATCAAACTAATAAAAAAATTGTTGTTCAAGTGTTTGGTTCATGGCCTGACGACGACGATGATGTCAACGTATTGATGTAAGAATTGGCAAACATTTTTTTTTTGTAAAGCAAATAATGAAAATAAATATTGTTGGAGAATGTTTAAATTAAATTAGTTCTGTGTAAGCTTTTGGATTTCGAACCTATTAAAACATACGGAAAATCGCCAAGCACAATATTCCATTAAAATATTTTCTCGCACATCAGAAACGTCACTACTACAAAATTGGTGCGGGCATATCCATTGACCGACCTATTATTATATTCGAAATCGAAAATCAATAAACTTTCAGTCTAGTTTTCTGTATAATATACTCGCGTGAATGAAAACATTTTCATGCATACATAAGTACAACAGATCCAAGATGACATTTTCATATTTCTATGTGTATGAGTGAGAACATCACAGAACAATTTTGCACGTCGTAATTAATTAATTTATTTTTAAAGAACAAAAATTAACAAATTTAAATTTTCAAAATATATATGTATATCGATGGCCTATATACAATACCTGCTAACTCATTTTTATGTACTTTTCAGGAGACAGTAAAAACTTTATTTTGTTTCGTATAGCGAATTGAGTTAGTGGATGGTCAAACATTGCAAAAAAAACAAAATTTTTCAAACAAACTTTTTTGTGATATTTTTACCATAGGTGCAGGGTTGTATAAACATCAATTTTATGCAATTAAAAAAAAAATCATTATAAATGAGTTAGCGGGTATTGTAGTATATAAGAAGCCATCGATATATTCCTTACTTCATGTTGTGCGAAAATTCAAAAAGGAAGTCGATAGTTCTAACAACTAAGAACGAGAAAATTTCCTTTGAGCTATCCAAAACACATTTTCCTAATTTAAAAAAAAATATATTCAATTTACTCAGTAATTTATTTGTTGTAAAGAAAAAATAATAACCAGTAAGGATTTTTGTGGTTTTTCTTTTCGGCTCCGTTGTGTTGCTTTGTTTTTGGATAAGTATTTAGTTTATAAATAGGTTAATGGCGGATCTGTATAGGAAAAATCACTGGAAATGATTGAAAATGTCCACAAATTTATTTGAAACGCCAATAATATAATAATTTCAAGATAATATTTATGCAATTCAGGGCAAATTTTTCCAATTTTCCCTTACATATTCCTTAGATTTTTAATAGAAATTCTTAAAAAATTCATATCTTCTAAACTATTGGACTATTGTTTGAAGAAATATTTTTTTCTGGTTAGCTGCTTCGAATATCTATCCGAAAAAAATATTTGGTCAACCACCCATCGATATGATGAGATATTTCCATAGAAAACTAGTTCCAAAAACACCACATCAGTAAGAGATTTTTTTTTAAATCGGAGGATTGCAATATAGCCTCGAGACTACACTCCGACTTGTACGAATCCAGCCATATATATAGTTGTCTGGTCGATCTCGTCGTTTATTTTTTTTTTTCAATTTTTCAAAATGAAAATTCATTTTTTGATCGGGATTTAAGCTGTTTTCAGACGTTCTACAGGATGTCAACTGTAAACGTTAAGATTATTAAAATTTAATATCAAATTTATGGGAATCAGGGAAAAAACAAAAATTGTTCAGAGATTTTCACAAATTTTTTCTTAGATTTTCTATAACAATTCCTTAACCTGTTCTGTTTGCTTCAAAAACAATAGAGATCTAAATGTAGGAGTACTTAATGTACATGTACTGTCAGCTCTCTCTAGCTTAAGTCGAAATATTGATCTTGATATACAACAAATATTAATTAGTCTAATTCAAATAATTTTTAATCTTATTTGTATGTAGGTATGAGTTAAGTCAGTGGTCTGGTCAGTGTACGAGCAGACGCAAACACGTCTTATACCGCGATCTCGTGCTTTCACACACATAAACTTTGAAGAAAATTCCTATAAACATCGCCGTTGCTAATTTATTTATTACGATCTGCTTGCATACGGACTATTCTGAATATAATGTTTGTCCAGCGATCAACGATCAACGATCAATGCCATAGAATTAATTACTTTTTTTTCAATCCCGATTCAAATGTTTTAGTCTCAGTTCCTTAACCTACTCCTGGCAGTATATCAAATCGTTTTATTTGATTATTAAATTTAAAAACATTTTTTTTTTTTTATTTTGACTTTTAAATATCGATCAACGACACAATTCATTGCCACTGAGCACATTAATTAAACATCATCAAATGGAGACGAAAAAAAAAACCACCAATTCCAAAAAGTCCAAAAGACAAAATTCTAGGAAATCGTTGTTTTAAGTCGCAATAATACAAAACCAGTTTTTATATCTGCCATAACTAATTTAGAGGAGACCACCATATTAAAATGATATTGCAAAGTGCATCACCAGTAAAATGCTTAGTTGAAATTTTGTGTTTTTTTTTGCGAGTAAGTAAGTATGTATGTATGGATGTATGTATGCATGAATGCATGCATGGTTGAATGGATATTTGTAAGTATAAGTAATGTCTCCGATATGTATTTTACTTCGCTGCATGAATGTGAAATTTGCAAATTTATAACGAATCGCCGGGAGTGCTACTAATTTATTATTAGAGTTTATGGATAGTCTTGGTCATTTTAAGTGTAATTAATATTATATGGTGTATATTTTATTTATTATTTTGTAGATGTATGTATGTATGTGTAATTAATTATTTAGGTAAAGTTGGAATGTTAGAAAGTGTTGATAGGTGTAACAAGAAATTGTAATTTTTTTATTTTTTTTTTTTTGTCAATTGCTCTATAAAAGGTATAAAGCACTTACCTATGTATGCAAATGTCAGTAAAATACTCCAGTATATTTGCATATTATGTATGTAGTACCGTAATTTGTCATAACTTTGGTCCACTTTTCACATAAAAACAAATCATTTCGATTTTAGTCAGTGTTTTTATTTGAATACTTTTTCTTTCTGATTGTGAATTGCTACAATCCTTTACTTAACTTAATTTGGTTCGAATTGATAATAATAGAGTGGTACCATTGTTGTTGTGTTCCATTTCCTTTTCCACAAAATTGCTCCGTAGAAAATATATATATAATACAGAGATCTATTTTTTGTACCAAAAATAGTCCAACAAAATCTTATTTATTAACTTTCACCCCCCTTCAACCTTCTTCCATACAAATGTTTTGTCCTTCCACAAAAATGATTTGTTAAAAATGTAAAAAAAAACACATACAAAATAGTTTTTATTTTTTTACAATTTTTGACCCACCGTTAGCTCCATACAAAATTACTATAAATCGCCGGTCATAATCTCTCCACTAGTCTGCACTTTCCAATTTTGCACCATATCGTCTATGTAGAAGAAAAACTCATTTTATCTACACTTTTGTTGAAAATTCATTTTTTACATTTTTATATGTAATTTTCAATTATCCATGTATTGTGGAAGACGACAATGTTAAAAGTGTGTACAAAAAGCTTCATAACTCGAAAACATAAGAATGTAGACAGTGAGTTTTTCTTCTACATAGACGATATAAGATAATAAGATAAAACTTGACAATAATTATTTATTAGAAACTCTTTCCAATTGAAAGGTTAGTGTTTGAATTTTTTTTTTAAAAAAGTATCTACCGAATACTATCGATATTTTATTTCGATTATTTTCCAATGTAATTACATTGAAGGGCTTCGCATGGATAAGGAATTTATAAAAAAATATTTTCTAAACAGAGAGAGATCCAGTACTTATAGAAAAGTTTGCAACAATCTCCGCACAAATGTTAATAAAGGATTTTGGAACATCCTTATTCTTCGTTTTTATACAGTTTAACACAGTTTCGGTTTTACACGATTATTCGTGGAACGTACGTACGTACATATTTACCGTATAAATTTAGGAAGTTACATACCAAAGCTGAACTTATATTTGATGTGAGTAAATAATTAAATACAAAATTATAAACAAAAGTTATTACAGCAACTAAGTACATATGTACTTGTACATGCGTATACTTATTTTAATTTTAGCAATAAGTTTTGCTCCAAATTTCTTATGATACAACTCATCATATTTTACGCATGTGTGTTTATCGAAAACAATATACATATACATAAAGAACAGTTGCATTTTATATTTTCATTGTTACATCTACATTCACAATAAATATACAGGGTGGTTCAACGAAGACTGCGTGATGTTAAATGCGAATATCTTTTGCAATTATTAATTTAATTAATTTTTTTGTAACAAAATACAGTTTAAGAAGATTTTTATCAACTATATATGGATTATGACATCTCTAAAATGATCACAATTCTCTTACGGACACATTATGGCTCTTTTTAACGAATTTTTCATAACAGTTTTTAAAATTTTTGCCGTCAAATGGCTAATTTTAACTTGAATGTTTAGCTTTAGTTGTTGAACTAACTTTGCTAGTTTTATTAGCGTACACCAGAACTTTCAAGTAGTCCTACAAGAAAAAGTCTGGAGCTGTCAAGTCAGGTGAACGGGGAGGCTTACGATATTTTCATTGAGTTGAAATAAAAGAGCGTTCAGAAAAATAAAAAAGAGTGAACAATCTTGACATATTCAGCCACTTTCTAGTTTGCCATAAAATTCTAATATAGCCTACAAGAAAAAAAACCAAATAAAATTAAAAACAAAAAAGTTACGGTTTTTTTTACATCATGTCAGTATTCGTTGGGCCACCCTGTAGAAGCTTTATTAATTCATAGCACCATTTATACTTACTATAGTTAGGTACTAGATTAACTATATTAGAATTTATATACTTTATTGTACCACGGTCATACAATATCTACTATTATGTGTTGTTGTATTTTAATCAAATTTGTGACTATCGTGTGTAAAATACTCGTTGCTGGATTTATTTAATTTAAATTGTACGTCATTTGATTTGGATGTGTTGGTTGTGGACATTCAATTTGTAAAGCATTTACTTTTTGTTTGAATACTTACTAACAATCTTAACAATTATTAGCATATATATAAATAGCAAGATGAATAAGTGAAGATTTTTTTTAAATCTCCAAATAACATACTTTTGTGTATGTATCTGCCGTACCGTACAATGTTTTTCGGTGAAATTCTGCCATTTTGTTATTTTTTGGTCAAAATGAATTATCCTAGTTCATCCTATAGCCAATTATCTACAGATTAATATCCAATTTTTTTCTTTTAAGATGACCGGTTTCACCGAAATCACGTAAGCAAGCGATTTTTATCACTAAAATGTATTAAAACCTACATAAATTAATATAAAAATTTGTTTTTCTATACTCCTTTATATACTCCTTTTTCTACTTGTCTTCTTTAAAAAAAAAATTAAATTATTGAAAATCCAGAAAACATTTTTCCCGTCAAACGAGAAAATTGCCTTAAAACTAATAAAATTTCATAACTCATTCATTTTATTTTGGTAAACTTAAACTTCACATAACTTTGGCAATTTTTTGGAATATTTTCGCACCTTTTTTTGTTATTAACTAAAATTAATACATAAATTTAAATTTGTAAAATACAATTGATTTTGACATGTTGTGCAACGACGTGCTTTGTAATCTCAGATGTAAATATCGCGGCAAATAGACATTTTTGGCATCACACCGTAGGTAAAGTAAGTAATAAAAAGGGCCGTGCCAGTTATTTTTCTAAAAGCTGTCTTTAAGTTAAATCCTTAAAAGAATGTTAATTGAAGGGATTTATAGGGGCGGGCGGGAGTTGTATTTTTTTAAGGCTTTTCTTTAGTAACCACAAAAAAAAAATTTGTTAAAATAACTTTTCAACAAATTTCACTACAAAATATGTTTTTTAGTTCAACCACCCATCAGTCGTCCTTTATTCCCTTTCCTTTTAATTTCATACAATTAGCTCACTGAACTGGTATTTTAACTAATTATGTACTTATAAACTTTCTGTTAGAAAATACAATTCACTAAATAGAGGTCGATAGTTGTAAGAATGAGAAAGCAATTTAAGCTGAAAAACTAATTAATTTTAGATTTTAATTTTTTTTTGTTTTTGCCTATTATTCTTGATTGAAATTTTCGATTTGGTTACAATCTTTCCCAAGGAGTATCGGCTCTTTAGTGGGAGTAAAGCCACCTCTAACCCAACTTATGAGAAAACCTTATAAAGTAATTTCTTAATCATAAAATAAATAGGTATGTAAGTACATAATGTAAATTGTAAATGTCTCAATTAATTAATATAAAAAAAAAATTAAATCAAATATATAGTGGAACCACCGGAAGTTAAACTTTACATTAGAATATGAATAGCACATAAAATTATAACATTGACTTTTAAACTACATATTGTTTAGTTTTCTTCGATAACCATACTAAGATAGTTCCATTTTGGAAATATTTAGCATCGCGACGAATTAAGATTTCAAGATTTTATCTTTTCATATTTACTTGTAACTACTTAAGAACGTTGACATTTCTTAAAAATATCTTAAAACTGTAAGAATGTAGAGTATCAATCTAATTTTGTTTTTGTTTTTTGTCGAACTTAACAACAAACAAAAAATAGCTCTACCTTTAAAACTGTTCTTTCTGGTGTTCTTAAATGGAATGTTCGTCGTATGGAGCTTAAGTTAAAATAATAAATTTTGATATGGTCGAAATTATCGAATGAGATTTATTTTGAAGGCATTCAATGATTTAAATCACAATGACTTAATGATGACATTTAAGTATATTTGTATATAAGTACTAAATGATAGTACTTAGGTTCTTAGCTATTGATAGAATTTGATGTATCTATATACTTATCCAATGTATGCACGTTAATAGATGGAAGTATACCTACTGATGTACATACAGTGCACTTGCGAAAATTAGAACACAAAAAAACCAAGGCTTGTTCGACTTTTCGGGAGTATGAAAATCAAACATTCTTATAAACATATAATTATGACCTCGTCAACACTAACAAATTCGTTTTTATCGTCGATTTCCCTAAAAGAAAAATGCGGTTTTTTTCGCGTAAATGCAAGAACGGTTGAAATTGCGTTAAATGTTACACGTACAAATTGAGTTTTGAGACATTCATAAGAATATAATATTGAAAAGAATTGAATTAATGAAATTGTTTGAGTTTTCGATAGTACGCAGTTTGAGTTTTTGATATTTCCATATCAAAAAAAAAAGTGTTCAATTTTTCGGGATTTCCGAGTGTTCGCGAGTGTACTGTATTTAAAAAAAAAATTATACATATGGTAGTTCTCATAATTTTTGAATATAGATATAAATTATATATTAAAATAAACATTAACAAAACAGCATCACTGTTAATTAAATAAAATTTAAGCACAAATATTTATTTGTATCCTTTTCGGCTTTATAAAACAATTTTCAAGAATATAAATCATAACCTAAAAAGTTAAGTAAATAGAAAAATAAATTTCCTAATAAATATTTTGCTAAAGGTAGGTAGTACATTACCATAAATATAAAAGTAAATATGCAAACACAAAGAGACGCACTTCTAATATAATTTACGTGCTTTTTTAGTCATAAATTTATAATTAGAATCTATCAATGAAAAATTTTATTCGGCAAAGAAAATAATAAAAAAAAAAAATAGATAAAAACTCACGTTTGAATATATTCCGGGAGTCGGGAAGTGATGTAATTCTACAAAAATAATTCCATTAGCTTCACAAGAGAGCACATTTTTCACCTTTTGTTATTAGCACAGAGAACAAATATATAACAATTTTTTTAATTTAGCTCTTATGCAAGCAACAGAAATTCTACTACTTACACAAAAAAAAAAAATTAATAAAAAAAATTAAAAACAAACAACAAAGAAACACCACGTAATCCTTTAAATATGCGACATAAATCCACAAAGGACTTTCAAATAAATCCAATTATACGAAGAAGGGTTCAGAGACGAAAGATGCACATAAATGTACAATTTTTTCACCACTCATTTTTTAAATGTAATTTTTAAATTTATATTTTAATTTTCGTTGCACTTTTATAATTTAAATTTTTTTTAAATTAAAAAAAAAAAAAAAAACTTTTGTCAAATGTAAATAAACAATCTTTTCTTTTTTTTTTTTTTCTTTATTTGCAATCGTCAAATATTTAAAAAAAAAAATTTGTCAACTATACAAAACGTACACGCCAAAGACAAGTAGTAGTAGCTACACTACTAATAATAAATATACAACAATGAAAACAAATCATAAATTTAATTTAGCGGCGCGCGCAAGTCCAGACAAGACCCGGCTGCTGAACGGATAAAGTGTACTTTTGAAACTAAAGTGCCCGCGCTCTTACTTGACAATGCTTTACAAAAGTTTCGTTGTCGCGGTTTCCAATTGAATCCCATATAGATGCTATATT
>JANSTT010017744.1:0-15948 GCA_026745375.1 Platyura marginata | reverse complement strand
GAAGGAGATCTATCGACTATGGGTGTTAGAAACTGGCGTGCAGGTGCCCTTGACCGAACAGAGTGGAGAACAATAGTGAATCAGGCGAAAGTTCACCCCGAACTGTGATCGCCGTGGAAGTAAGTAAGTAAGTAAATAATTAAGTAATTAAAATTAATAGACTATTTGCTTCGAATATAAATAGAAATAATTGAAATAAAGATACAAATTGAAATAGCCAATACAAAGGGCATTTATAGACACAAGGTAAACAATGTAATTGTTTGGTTTGAAATAAAAATAAAGAAAATTCTATGAATCGAATTTATATTCCAACCAGCAATATCAGGCTGTCACATTGAATTAAATCATACCCTTAACAATCACCTTTTATTAGCTTGTGAACAAACAATTGTGCGGTGACTTGTGTATGGTGTTCGATTGATTGATATTACAACGATAATTTCTCATGTTCCTGCATGTAGGTTGAACTATTTTGAGCTTTTTCAAAATCAATAACTAAAACACGTCGAAAATTCGCCACTCAAATTATGCTAATATTACATAAAAAATTATTTTACAAGGAATTTGTAAAAAAAAATTGGGGGGGCGTTTAATACGACAAAATCAGTATTTCAACATCCATAATTTTAAAGAGAATGATCCGAAAAACAAAATTACACAAAAATAATAGAACAAATGAATGAAAACGAGGGGGAAGCGGACTTAAATTCTGGGAATTTGTTGGGCATAGTCGTTTGTCGATAATAATGAATAAGATGTTAATGTGTCGTGACTGTAAACGTACGTTATTACGACCATATCCTTTGTGATGGTTACATCCTTCGAATATATACGGTTGGGAAATTGTCTGTTGCCTTCAGTTAATACTGTTCTATTGTGGAGTGAACACATAAAGAATATTGGTGTCATTGGATATTAACAGTTGTTGTGATTTGAATTAATCAAAAATATTTTCGACGATTCTAAATTTCTAAAATAAAAAATGAAAGAAAAAGCCTGTAAAAATAATGATAAAAAAATAAATATCCAAAATATTGTAAAGAACAAAATCTACAAATTTACTGGACACAATGTGGATAATATAAAGTCATTTGATGATTTTGTCGAGCATATGTATCGTCCTGTGGATGCAGCGAGCCTTGGAATTGGTCGAATGCTTTTCGGTAAGTTTAATATCGGTAAAAAATGTAAAGCAATAGTTTCTCTACATTTTGTTTAATAATGAAATTTAATTTAGGTAATTATTGGGCAAGTACCCAATTAATTTAATTAATCATCTTTGAAGAATTAATTGTAGTTGTTAGTGTTTCTAATATTTTTTAGATTGCACTATTTTCAAAGAAATTAACTGTAAGCTATAAAGTACTTAAAATTCCCAATTAAAAAATTAAATGTCATAACAAATTATGAGAACAAGTTCACGTATTCAATACATCAACTCACCCATTTCAAAACAATCCAATTCAAAAGTGAAGCAGTTTTGCTATCTCGGCAAGGAAACATATTCTTAGACAAAGTGCATGGAAAGGCTGTCATCATTAGAATCCTGAATATTCCATTGAAGTTATAAAGAGAACGAAAATGGCTGTGTGTTGAATAAACCCCGAAGAACAACATACAGTGCTGTGGATATTGCCAAACAAGAATAAAATGGTTAAAATCGCTAAAACCCAGAGATTATAAAAAAAAAAGTTAACTCCGGGCCCCAAAACGCATGTCTTTAAAAAAGGTATCTTGGTAATCTAGGCAATCTTGAAAATTGCGTGAATGCTCCACGTGATGATTAAATGAAGACTTTTTTGCAAATTGAAATTTTAATTTATTATTATAAAATAAAATTTTCAGGTCTATTGATGCTAATAGACATTCCAGAAGAGCGTGGTGGATCAATATTTAATTTAAAATGGTCCGATCCGAATAAATGTCATTTCCCTCTATTCTCATTTATGGAACCAATGCCTTCACAGAAAATGGCCATAATTTATGCAATTATGTGGTTGGGTAAATTTGTTTATCATCCGACTAGATCAATTATGCCTAAATAAATATGTTAAATAGGCGCATTTGGTATTACTATAGGATATAAATTTCGATTCACTTCGGCTATGTTCGTCATGTCGTATTGGTACGTTTTCTTATTGGATAAAAGTGTTTGGAACAATCATAGCTATCTATATGGCCTATGTGGAATATTATTTATGTTTTCTAGTGCACATAATTACTGGTAAATAAAGTATATTGAGCTAACTTTTGAGGAAAACGCACTATAATCTTAATTTCAGCTCCATTGATGCATGGCTTAAACCACACAAGAGATCAACTGTTCCATTTTGGAACTACTTCATTATTAAATATCAATTCTTTGTTATGTACTCTGTAGCTGGTCTAAAGAAATTTTCCTCGGAATGGCTGTCAGGGTATGCTATGATTAATCTTAGCCATCACTGGGTATTTACACCGTTTACGTAAGGCTCATTAACTTTAATATGTTTAACTTAAAATAGCGATATCTTCTTATAGATTACTGTTTGGAACCGAACTAACAGATTTATTCATCATCCATTGGTTTACGTGTTTCTTCGATTTGACTATTGTATTCTGGTTAATCTATAAACCAACAAGATGTGTGGCTACTGTATTTTGTACAGCATTTCATTTAATGAATTCTAGACTATTCACTATAGGAATGTTTCCGTGGGTTTGCTTAGCCGAACTGCCACTTTTCTACGGAAAGAATTGGCCAAGAACTTTTCTTGGATATTTTGAAATAAACAATGATAATAGTGATACCAGTGATAGTTCTCAAAAGGTGGACGAATGCCAGCTATCTAAAATTCCCACAATGAAAGTACATTTAACTGATCCGAGACTTCGTAGGAAGAAATCAGTTTTATGTCTTCTCGTCCTATACTGTTTGACTCAAGCAATGCTTCCTTATTCGCATGGTATTACTAAAGGGTACAACAATTGGACCAATGGAATTTATGGATATTCCTGGGATATGATGGTACATGCATGGGATACTACATTGGTTGTCATTAAAGTTGTCGATAATGGTAATAGACGAGTTCATTACTTAGATCCCTATGCATATGTGGATAATGATCGATGGACCAAGCATGCAGACATGGCATATCAGTATGTAAAATGTATAAATCGAAATTTAATGAATGATTTTCGATTCAGTGAGAATACAATTTTAACATCAAGCAATTTATCGATTTACTTAGACGTTTGGTGTTCATTGAATGGTCGTTTTCAGCAAAGAATATTTGACCCGAGTGTCAACATTATAACGGCAGAATGGTCACCGTTCAAAGAGACTACATGGATTAAGCCACTCATGAAGAAATTTTCGAATTTACGATCAAATATATCGAAAACTACTGAGGAGGTACTGCAGTGGAATAATCAGACGGATGTTATGTTTGTTGCCGACTTTCCCAATTTTACATCTGACAGTTATATATCACCAGATTTAGACAATGTCTCGCTAACAGTTCTAGAAGGTACTGTTGACTATGAAGAAAGTGATTCCAGACGAATTGCCGGTATTTCGGTAGGACAACGAATTTCGATAAATGCAGGAGTGTTTCATAAAATTACCACAATTAGCGATACTCCGTCATGTTATATGTACACCTATGTGAACAAAACAATGCAGCCGATAATCGGAGTGAATGAAAAAAAAGACAGATCAATGGTGCCTTTGTGGAATGAGGTTCGTAGTAGATATCGAAATTATAAACAATTTATTAGTAATCTAGAAGAGGCATTCTTGGTTGAAGTATGTAATATGTGGCTATGATTTTATAAATTTACTCGAGTAATTCTATTGAAGTAATATTGTATGTATAGATTTCTTATAAAAATAAATCAGAAATAATGTAGATTTTGGTATTCGATTAGTTTACCCAATTGTAATTCCTAGCTAAAAGACATCAAACAACAAATATCAAAAATCATGTAAAATTAACCTAAACTAAATAAATTTCAACTTACCAGAGTGCTCTTATTCTTTTTCACTATTATTTGATTGTCAATATACAATTTTAAACTCAAAAATACCTGTAAATTTATTGAAAATAAAAATTAAATAAAACATTCCACATTTTTTTGTCGCTGCAGAAAAAAATTATATCCCCAAAAATCACGTGACTTGATTTTTTTTAATCCCAAAATACTATATGGGTCAATAAATTTCCCATGAGCGGGAAGAATATCCTCTCGCAGGAAACCCTAAAATCGTAAAAATTACATTAAATAAAAGTGTTAACCAATTCAAATTTAATTATTTTGCCCTTTTTCCCCATATTTATTTATGAATTGAACACACTTCTTGTCCGAAGCATGAAGCATAAGGCCAAATTCGAAAATTCGAAATTTTATTTTGACATTTCAAATTTTAAAAATATGGCCGTATCAATGCTTATCAGACGGAATATTACAAACAAAAAATATTTATTTAAAAATACTGGAGAGATTTTTGAATTATTTGGATCAACTAGAACTAGAATAAAATTTCCATGCAACCATCCGTCAAGTGTAAGTATTTGTTTTATTCGACAATAATCAAACGAAAATGTTTTCCATCATAACCTCAATGTTTTGGTTTTCCAATTACACAACAATAAATTAATTCTTTAATGATAAATTTTATTGATTTTATCTACATAAATAATTTATTTTATTACAGATTTGAGCTGAGTAATTAGAAAACCAAAGCGTCTCTGTTATGTAACATTTGTTGTGTTCACGAATATCATCAATCAAGTGAAGGTCATTAACGAAAAAAATATAAAAAAATGGGACGTACATTTCGCAAAAGAAAAAGAAAAATCAATGGGGATCACTCATCACAGTCATATCAACAAATATCGCGAGATACTTTCATCATTAATCTAATGAAATTCATAAAATCAAATGGTTGGCACAATCAAACGGCACTTCGACCAGGTTGTTTTGCAGCAACAGGTCGTGGTCTGTACTCTATGATTAACATTCAGAAAAATGACTTGTTAATTGAATTACCATTTGAAACGTTAATATGTTTAGCAACATTAGATGCTGATTTAAATTTTAAAAATTTATTTACCCAATCATTTTCTACGTTAAATGGAAAATTACCCATACAATGTTTGCTTGCCTTTTATTTGTTGTATCTTAAACATCACAATAAGCAAACTGCCTACATTCTATCAATCCCTAATAAATATCAAAATCCACTTTTTTGCACCAAATCTGAAATGCTCAACTTGCCAGAGGAAATTTTCCAAAAAATTCTCAATCAAGACCAAGAAATTAAATTACATTTCAATACCATATCGATGGCTCTCAGTGATATTAAATGTAAATGCTGTCACGAACTGTATATACCCAACATTATCGATGTGACATCATTCAAATGGGCATATTTTTCAGTAAATAGTCGTTCGGTTTATGTTGATCCAGATGCAATTAAAAAACTTATATCATCGAATGATTTGTTGTCAATATTAAGCGATGAACCAAATACAGCACTAGCCCCGTTTCTTGATCTAATCAATCACAGTGATTCGGTCGCAACAATATCAAAACTCTCACAGCCAATTAATGAAATTACAGTCAATTCAAGAAAAGAATTAAAGTATCAGCTATTTGCCCAAACTGATTTTCGACGAAGACATCAAATTTTCATTAATTACGGTCCATGGGAAAATGCCAAACTCCTCCATGACTATGGTTTTATATTGCCGAATAACCGTCATGATTTTGTTGCTTTTTCAATGAACGAAATCACTGATTTCGTTAAAAGAACGAAAAACTCTTCGATTAACAGTAATAAATTTAAATTCATTAAATCAAATCGGTTAGACAGTCAAATGTTCATTAGTCGAATAGATGGTTTTAGTCACAATCTGTTGGTGGTGCTGACAATTTTATTTGTAGTACAAGAACACTTTGACAATGTACTTAATAGGGTAGCTTTTAGCGATACTCCCCAATTAACGGATGTCGGTCACTGGGCACTGATGTTAGTGAAATTGAAAAGAAATTCCATTGAATCACATCAATACCAATTGGAGAAACTAAAATTATCCACAAAATTGTCTGAAAGTGCTGAAGTAGTGTTAAGCTATTTAAGAGAATGTATTTTGTTGATTGACGATGTTATTAAGGATTATTTTTAATAAACGAATTTATTTTTATTTTTCGAAATTGTTCTTTTTTTATTTGTATACGAAAGATCGCTCAAGAATTGGCAACACAACACTACAGTTTATTGTTTCATTTCATTTCATTTAAGGGTTAATCATATAAAGGGAGAGGTGGAAATTTCATAAATTTCCAACATCAGAACATTTCATTATTTTTATAATGTAGACAATTCTGGTTCATCATTGAGTCGTAGAAAATACTTATTTATTAACATTTTTTTATTAAGGAGTGATGAGGTGAGTAAAGATGTCCGCAGGAACAGTACAAGCTAAAATTTTGCTTAAATATCTGGTATTGAAAATTTTTAGTATGACACTCCAATACGCGCGAGAAATCGCAACTGCCTTAAACCAATAAGTGAGTGCGGGGGGGGGGCAATGGAGTTAATATGACAATTTAATTGTTACTAAATGAAATTATGAAATTCCACTAAGATTAGTCATACTTTAGGAAATTCAAGTTGACATATTGACCAATATTTAATTCTTCTTTCAGTTCTATTCAACAAAAGTTTTAACAACAGCCGACGAACAAAGAAAAGCCACATATAAGAAAACGCCGCTTGGAACAAATATCTTTGGCAATATATTTTCAAAAAAACAACAACTCCGACCAGGTAATTTTGTTTGACCCCAATGGAATGTTTAACAGTACCATATGTACATCACTGATCGTAACAGCGATCAATTTTAAGATAATCTTTTTGACAGCCATTAGTTATGTGGCGATCATTTTGACGGAGATGAAATTATATGGCGATCAATTCTTATTGATGAATTAATTGTAAGACAATTGAATTTAATAGCGATGAAATTAATTTATGATCGTCAGCCGCGATTAATTACATTAGCGATAAATTCACTCACTATACATATTTTAGAAATTTTGCCTGCAAAGTTTACTTTAGAATCACAACCCCCACCACATTTTGTCACTAAAATTTTGCAGTGTTTTGTTTTGATTATTTTCCGTTTGTTTGATTTGCTTGGTTTGACCATTGGACATTACTGTTACAAGTAATTCCCTAGGTCAAGGACAACCTGTACGACATTGTTTTCATCCAGGAATTTCTTCAGATGTTAGAGACTCATTGGGCACACATGGTGGCCCCGAAATTACATCCAATGACATGCTCAAAGCAATGATGTCATACATATGGCCAAAAGATGATGAAATGATACGAAAACGTGTACTCGTGTCGTTGGGTTTGCTGGTTGGCGCCAAAGTTTTGAACGTTTGTGTGCCATTTATTTTTAAGGCCGCCATAGATGGCGTTGGTGGTTTAAGTATGAGCACAACACCCGATGCAGTATTAGCGACAACCGTTTCATTGTTGATTGGATGTAATGTTTTTTGTTACTTTCTTTCTTTCTTTTAGTAATGGAAATCATTAATGTTTGTTTCATTTTTAAGCGTAGATGGTATTGCTCGAGCTGGTGCAGCCGGTTTTAATGAGGTCCGAAATGCAGTCTTTGCCCGAGTGGCTCAACATTCGATACGAAAAATTGCGACCAACGTTTTTATGCATTTACACAATTTAGATTTGGCCTTTCATTTGAATAGACAAACTGGTGCTCTATCAAAAGTTATTATTTTTTAATATCTCACAACTTTTTAATCCATTTGTTGTATTGGACTATTGTTTCTTTACAGACAATCGACCGTGGTTCTAGAGGAATTAATTTCGTGTTAACAGCAATGGTTTTCAATGTTGTACCAACGATTTTTGAACTGGCACTTGTTTCGAGTATTCTCGGTATTAAGGTAATTTCTTGCGGTTTAGTTTAACACACCGATTAAAAATGTTTTTATTTCAATAATAGTGTGGCCTAGCTTTTGCTGGTGTTTCAATGAGCTGTGTTGGCATATACGCTCTATACACATTATCGGTAACACAGTGGCGTACCAAATTTCGAGTCTATATGAATCGTGCCGAAAATGAAGCAGGCAACAAAGCAATCGATTCGCTGATCAATTACGAAACGGTAAAGTATTTCAATAATGAAAAATACGAAGCAAGAAAATACGATGAAGTATTGAAAAAATACGAAACAGCCAGTTTAAAAACTGCCTCAAGTTTGGCGACGTTGAATTTCGGTCAAAATGCCATATTCAGCATTGCGCTCAGTACAATTATGGTGATGGCCGCCCGTGAAATAGCCAAAGGAAATATGACCGTTGGTGATTTAGTGATGGTAAATGGTTTACTATTTCAATTGTCAATTCCATTGGGATTTTTGGGCAGCGTCTATCGTGAAGTACGACAAGCTCTGCTCGATATGAAAACAATGTTTATGTTGATGGGCGTCGAGGCGGCAATACAAAATAAATCGAATGCACCACATTTGGCGGTGGGTCGTCATAATTCAACGATCGAATTTAAAAATGTTGCATTTGAGTATGAGAAGGGAAAACCGATTTTTACCGATTTGAACTTTACCATTCCGGCTGGAAAGAAAATTGCATTTGTCGGTGGATCTGGTTCGGGGTCAGTGCAACTAATAAAGACCAATTGAAAATCATCCTTAAAATGAATTTTATATTTCTGCAGGAAATCATCGATGATTAGACTTTTGTATAGATTTTATGAACCCTCAGCGGGTAGTATTTTAATCGGTGGACAAAATATACAAGATGTTAATGTGGAGAGTTTAAGAAAGGCTATTGCTATTGTGCCTCAAGTAAATATTTGATTTATGATTTGTATGTGACCGCTTTATATATAGATTTCATTGTTTTTTTTTAGGATTCGGTTTTATTTCATAATACAATTAGGTATAACATAAATTATGGCAATCTAACAAAATCACAAGCAGACGTTGAGAATGCTGCCAAAATGGCCGAAATTCATGATAACATTTTGAATTGGCCTAAAGCGTACGAAACTCAGGTAAGTTTTTAATTTTTTAAATCAATTTCTCATTGAATTGCTTTTTCGAAAGTATTTATTGATTGAGACGTTAAGCTTGAATTAATTAATATTCCACCCTTGACACTATTCGGCTTTTATAAAGAAAAATTATAAAAAAAAACGTTTAAAGGTTGGTGAACGTGGCCTTAAATTATCTGGTGGTGAAAAACAACGAGTAGCAATAGCACGAGCTATTCTAAAGAATACACCAATACTAATATTTGATGAAGCAACCAGTAGTTTGGATTCAATTACAGAACATGTAAAATTTTTTTTTTTAAATTATGAAACAATTAACATCTTTGCCAACAATTTTAGAACATTCTTCAGGCATTATCCCGTGCAACCGAAGGTCGAACAAGTATATGCATAGCACATCGATTGTCTACCGTTTTGGATGCCGATGAAATATTAGTTCTGGAAAATGGTCGTATTGTTGAACGTGGCAATCATAGCGAACTATTGCCAATGGGTGGTTTGTATTCGAGATTATGGAATACACAAAATAAAAAATGATTTTCTCGTATTCCGATCGAATCATAATTGTTTAAGCTAAGTTCTCACATAAATAGTTATTCTTTTTTGGTTTTAAACTCGATTTTTGATGTCGTTAATTCAATTCGGTGTGTGTGCCTGAAAGTTTTATTTTTTTATTTATTTATATACATACTCGTACGTACGAGTGCATCGCCGTGTACATAATCCATTATAATTCCTAATATATCGAATATCATGACACCTTGAACTTAGTGAATAATCCGCTAAAAAGAAATATTTTTTTAAAATGAATTTTATGTGTTTTTTAAGAAAACTGTATACCAATCGATAACCACTTTATAGATTCTATAGAATATTTGTAATGAAAAATACCTAATATAAAGTTAATAATTTAATTATTGTTGTTGATGATTATGATTTATGATATGTATATAATGTGTATAGAAAAAAAAACTATTTTTTGTTTCAATTTTAAATAACTATGTACAAATAATTTGTGTTTTTCCAAATAGTACTTTAGTCCGATCTTCAAGATCTCATCCCCTTTATATTAAAAATCTTATGTACAAACTACAAATATTTTACTAGGCTGTATCGATTTACATTATTCGATGGCTTATATACAATACCCGCTAACTCATTTTTACCGATTTTTTTTTTATTGGATAAAATTGATGTTTATGCAACCCTGCATCTATGGTAAAATTATCACAAGAAGTTTGTTTTAAAAATATTGTTTTTTTTGCAATGTTTGACCATCCGCAATACGCTACAATACAAAACAATTTTAGTTTTTACTGTCTCCTGAAAAGTACATAAAAATGAGTTAACGGATATTGTATATAAGCCATCGATATGGAAAAAATCTTGAGGAGTTTCCCCCGAAAGGATTTTTATTTAAAAATATTAAAATATCTTTGTTCTAGTATATATATTTTTTTGCACAAAAATAGGCGCATAACTACATATTTTAGCAAACAAACCAAATCGTGCCCATTAACTATAAAAATGGATATTTATTTTTTTTGACTAAGCTTTTCGTTATCCTTTCTACTATGGTTTTAGGTATTTTTAAGTTACCACATAAGCATCTGATTTTTTTCGGTCATTATTCTTCATTCTATTATGCCCGGTTTCAAAGCTCCATTTGCATAAAAGTTACAAAAAAAGACTTGAGCTCGAGGAGAAGGAGGTGAAGATGACAAGTCAAAAATATGGTCCAAGAAAACAAAAAAAAATCCTATTGGATTAAATTCTGAGAAAAGTACGAAATTTATTGTCGTATTTTCTAGTTAGAGGATAAGGAACAGTAAAAAAATCTAAACAAAACCTGTTGCAATTTCTACAAAAAGCTAGAAGGCAACTAAGTAGAGAGAATTTTTACATGACGCAAATCTATATCTACATTGTACATACGCATGGACTGTTTGATAACAGTTCTTTTTTAATTAATTAATCTAGAATTTTACATCAGAATTTAATTCACAAAATATTATTTTTAAAGACAATCATCCAATTATCCTTTTTTCCAAAACGATGTATTAATCGATATTAAATTTAAGGAGCTGTTAATTTTTTCGCCTCCTTTGATTTCGTCACTTTTACTTTTTTTTGTTACACTTTCTTTAGGTCCAGTCTTGCCACTTGGTTTAATCTGTACACTCTTATCTTTTAATGTTGAATCCTTATTATTATTCACTTTTGGTTGATCTGGACTGACCTTAGTTGGAGGTGGTTTTGGCGGAGCAGGTCCAAATAACGTCGATAAGTAATCTTCCTGTTCTTTCATATACTGATGTTTTGATCCAGTTGCAGGTGCTGCAGCTGGTCCACGACCATAGTATCTGTAAAAAAAAAAAAATCTCCACTAGTTGACAGCAAACTGATAGACGCTTCTTACTTAATACATCTACCATCCACAACTAAAGTAATTCTTGATTGTACATATGGCCAACAACCCTGATTTTTATGTTCTTCCTGTGCCCAGGCAATTTCGGCATTTGGATATTTTTGACATTCTGCCACAATCAAATCATATGGAAATGGACAAATCTAAATCAATTCAATCGTACAATAATCGTACAAATACTATCCACATTACACATTACCTGTTCCAATCGTGATATGGCAACTTCAGATTCTTTTTTACGTTCCCGACGAGCCACCACCAAATCATAATAGGTTTTTCCCGAACAAAGAATTAATTTTTTAACATTTTCCGATGACGATGTAATGCAACATGCTTTCTCCGGTATTAGCCTTTGGAACTCGGTTCCTTCCATCATATCGTCAAATGAACTTCGACATTCGGATAATCGTAGCAAGGATTTCGGTGTAGCTATAATTAATGGTTTTCGAAAAGGAAGTGCAATTTGTCGACGAAGAATGTGAAATAAATTGGCCGGAGTTGAACAATTAGCTATGATCCAATTGATATCGTGCAATTGCGTGATAACAAAATTTTTGCAGCATATGTCCGGTTCAATGTCTTGATCATCATCGGACAGTTGTAAATATCGTTCGAGACGACATGATGAGTGTTCTGGGCCCTTAATTTAGAAGGAAGCGTATTTTTTTTAGAAATACACGTTTAAAAATTAAATACCATTCCTTCAAGGCCATGTGGAAGAAGCAACACTAGGCCACTCTGTCTAACCCATTTAGTTTCGCCACTAGCAAGAAATTGATCGATTATGCACTGAGCATTGTTTGAAAAGTCTCCAAATTGTCCTTCCCATATTACCAACGAATTTGGATTAGTCATTGAGTAGCCATGTTCAAAACCAAGAACAGCTAAAATTGAAATCAAATCACAAAGTGTCTCGCATATAGTTTTTCATAATTATGTCATATACCGTATTCAGACAATGAACTATTGCAAACAGTGTACTCTGCTTGATCTGGATACAAATGGCTCAATGGACAATATATTGCTTTATCTACTGATTGATGATGCAGAACATGATGACGATGTGAAAATGTACCACGTTCAACATCTTGTCCAGACAAACGGACATGAACGCCTTCCTTGAGTAGCGAACCAAATGCTAACGTTTCGCCCAGTGCCCAATCGGCAATTCGTTGTTCAACCATTTGTTTACGACTCTCCAGAACTCGTTCAATTCCTCTGTGCATTGTGAAACTTTGTGCATTCGGCGGTGGAGAGGAAAATACACGTCCAATATGTTTTAATGTTTCCTCTTTGATACCAGTTGGTGCGCAACAGTATTGATTTTTGCCTTCAAAAAAACCAGACCATGGCGAGTCCAACCAGTCTTTGTACTACACATGAAGTGTTAACAATAGGTGAATAGTAGTCAAGATGGGAAAACAATACTTTGATGTTTGTTTCTTTTTTAGACTCTTCATAAGCTTCGTTGCATATTTTCTCATAGGAATCGGATACCGCTTTTACTTGTTCCTGTGTGGTAACTCCTTCTTTGATTAGTTTTTCGGAGTATAGTTGCAGACCTAACATCAAGAAATTATCAAATTGTAGAATTAATAAATCATTCGATTTGAACATGTTTTAAGTCCTTTTATTTTCTGATACATCAGCGGTTGGGTAAACATTGGCTCATCGATTTCATTGTGTCCATTTCGACGATAGGAAACCAAATCTATTACGACATCTTTGTGAAATTTTGCTCGCCACTCAGATGCCACGTTACAACAGTGGATAACCGATTCGGGATCATCAACGTTCACATGAAATATGGGAGCATTAACGACACGTGCTACATCGGTACAATATGGCGATGAACGTGAATATCTCGGATCGGTTGTGAAGCCAATTTGATTATTGACAATAATGTGTATTATTCCACGAGTAGTATAGTCTGGTAAATCGGACAAATGCATTGTTTCGAAAACAACGCCTTGGCCACAGTTGGATGCGTCACCATGAATTAATATTGACATGACCTTATTCCCTTCGGAATCTCCGCGGTAGAATTGTTCGGCACGTGTTTTACCCTGCACTACTGGATTTACAGCTTCCAAATGAGACGGATTGGCTACAATTGCTAAACGCATATTTTTATTTGTAACTCTGTTTAATCTTTCAATGTATGTGCCCAAATGATATTTTACATCACCGGAACCCTGAATTGAATGAAAAAACGTTTCGTGGTTAGGTCAAAATTTACTTAAAAAGACTTTCTGAGGGTACTGACCGAATCAGTTACTTGCAAACTAGCAAATTGTGTTAGTATTGTATGCAGTGGCTTTCGACAAACATTAGCCAATACATTTAGGCGTCCTCGGTGAGCCAATCCTAGAATAACCGATTCGATTCCGGATTTTGTTGATACATCAATGATTTGCTTCAGTGCTGGTATCAACATTTCACATCCTTCTAGACCAAATCGTTTTTCGGATGAATATTTCTTTGCCAAGAAACTTTCAAATCTAAAAACGGACATTTAGTGACTTACTCTGAAATAGCTTAGATACATTACCCGGTCGATCTAGTGAGACGAGCCAAGATAAGTTTTTTCTGTTCGTTTGTAAAATTCTTAACACCCGGCACCTCAAATTGTTCCCTTATCCATCGGACCATCTTAACATTTGGAATGTACATGTACTCTAGACCGATTTTATTGCAATACACATCCTCTAAACGGTTGACAATTTCTCTATAAATTCATTATGTGGAACATTTTCTCATTAACAAAAATTTTAGTTAATCTCCTTCTTACCTTAATTTCAACTTTGTATCTTTGCCTGCAATTGAGGTAGTTGGCGGCAACTGAAATTCCCGGTCCATATCCGATTCTTCAAAGTCAAAATAGTGTCGTGTAACACTTTCATCAGCACGGCGCATTATTCCACATTCGGAACGTAGGGGATGAGTTAAAATGCCCAATGGATCTAGATCAGCCACCAAATGACCACGTTGCTGATAGCTTCGAATGATCGATTGCACTTTGGAATGATCTTCGATGATGTCCTTTTGGGACTTTTTTTTTGGCACTGCGGCAGGGCTAGCGGTCGGTCCTTTTGCCCAGTAGGGATCAGATTTGAAGTACATATCCCATGACTATTAATGTTATAAATAAAATCTAAGGACAATTTATTTCCATTCTCGTTTATAGAATTAACGAATTTTTAGAAGTTTATCGTAGGACAATTATTTATATTTGAAGAATTAAAAAAGCAAGTTTATCTCCAAAACAATTTATCGAAAATACAGCATTTGGACTTACCGAATGCACTGATGATGGTTTCTGAAGCCATTTGTTGTAGATCTGTTCAACGAACGTAGCGCTGGTACCACTAATTCCTGGTTTAGCTACGTAATCCCTTGCAATTAAATATCTGTGCTGAAAAAAGGAAGAATTCTATAATGACAATTTGGATTATAAAGTGCTTCACTTACAGTTGAGTGACTTGTACTGAGAATTAGCCTGACATGTCTAAATTGTGCCATAAATCCTTCCATATTTTTAGATATTTAAAAATAATAATTGAGCATTTAAAAATAAAAATAGTTGTGACAGTTAATTGCTGGATGGTATGATTCTTTGGAGAAAATTAATTCTTCTAGACTTTAGGGATTAAGGAACTGGTGCAGAACCAAACGTAAAACTGCGCAGTACTGCGTGAAACGTAAATAATTGTTTATTCTTTATAGAGCTACTACGTCGTGAAATTTAAATGTTGCGTCTCACCCAGTACTTTACAATTGGACGTTTGTTTCTGCTTTTTAGCTTTTAGTTTTACTGATGCAACTTTGGGTTGATTTGTGGCGATTTTATATTTAAAATTATTTTCAAGGCTGTAAATATGTAGAAACATTGTCAGAGAAAGTTTCATTGTGAGGTGCGGTAGACAAAAAATTAAAATAAGGCATGAGATAACCACATTTCAATTAAAAATATTTCATCAAATTGAATCATTTTTATACCCGTATGATGTTAATCAAGGGTATTATAACTTTGGTACAGAGTTTGTAACGCCTCTTAATACTCATCGTAGAAAAAAAATTTCAACACCATTGTCTTTCTCGTGAAATTCTAAGTCAAAAAATGCATGTCCGTCCGTCCGTCTGTCCGTGATCATGATTCCTGCCAATCGGCTGAAGCTAGAAAGCTGAACAGTTTTTAGAGCAAATCGGACAAAAAATAGGGGAGGCTGTGGTACAAGTGTGGACCTAATTTTGATATAAACCATTCATTTACTCGAAAGGTAATCGAAATATAGAAAAAATGAATATGACAACAATTATAGAGAATACAAAAATTAAGATTTTATTTGTAAACCAAAAAGTTGTACGACCTAGCGTTATGGCGCTGCAATCAATTTTATTGAATTTCTAAGGTTTTTAATCATTTACT
>JANSTT010017743.1:0-15949 GCA_026745375.1 Platyura marginata | reverse complement strand
ATTCTGAGAAACTCAGCTTTCTAACAGTTTCTTTGAGGTTTTTATACGTTAAAGTCTAACCCTATTGCACTTAAAAAATTCAATATTTGTATCTAAAACAGCACGGCCTGATAATTTAAGATGGCGGTGATCATATACGTACTTACATATACATACATACTTCTAATCATTCATTCTAACCATTAATTTTTATCGAATGAAATCTGTTACCAAATTTCAGGATACTAAAATGATAATTTAACAATTGATAATAAATAATGTTCTTCAAATCGATTAGATGATAGCGAACAATGGCGCCTAACAATATACTCTTGAAAATCGATTAAATTTAACTTATTGTTTCTGACGCCTGGCTGTAGTTACATAGTAAGTTAATGATTTATAATATCTCTTCAAATTACAACTATATCACAATGTCAAATTAAATACTAATTAAGTGTTTTATGTACAGTTGAAATTGATAAATGTAATGAAATTGCGATTAATTTAACTAAAATGTGTACGAGTATGTGTCTTAAAAAAAATAAATATATTATAATATTTATACAGTATGTATGTATATCTATGTGTGTGTATGTGTATATGTACGTTGGTATTAATAACATTACTTACGTATGGATATAGACTTTATGAGTAACTGAATATTACATGAAAGTACATAATGCAAAATGTGCTCTATTCTATATTTAAACTCATACACGAGTATTCATAGATAACATTTTTGATTAAATACTCATTATTGGTTGCAGTATTTATCTATTAACATTTTAAATTTTTTTTAAATGAAATCTTTTTTCAAATAACATACACATACCTAGTGCATCTATGTGTTAATTATTTTCTCTAATTCTAGCCCACTGATTTATTCGTAGCAACATTTTATTTCATTTTTTGATTTTGTTAGTGTTTTTTTATGTGGTTCGAATCCATACTACTCGCTTTCTGGCATCAAACATCGGTTCGACAAATAACCCAAATGACTTCAAATTAATTAATAACCTATTTAAGTAGAAATTTTGTTGAAAACGGAATCCGACGGATAATAGGTAGTCCAGAGTCTTAATAACTCATCTACCAAAATGCGTAAAGTTAATTGAAATTTTTAATTGTAATCAATATATTTTTATATTTAAAATGACATAAAAGATTTTACGTCGAACTTCCGTCGACATCAGTTAGGCACCTAATTTAACTGCATATATTAGCACCCAAATTCTGGTCGCATAGTGAGAGATAATGACAGATGGAGTAATGCGGTACAAAATTGAATAATTCTGATATAATCTAGAAATATACAGTTTTTTTTTGTAATAGAGATTTACCGAAACTTCTTTTCATATGCCATTTTTTTCTTTTACCATACTCGTGACATTGCATAATTTGACATTTTTTATACATATCAAATTCAAATATAGAATGCCAGATTATTATTATAATTAATTTTTAAATATACACAAATATAACCGAAGAAATAATATTACCGATTAGAACCGTTTTAAAACTCCCGCACCTAACACATTGAAAGAGAAAAATAAATACATTTATAAGTTGTGCATGTAAATACATCAATCCGTTACTGTTTGAGCTGTCATTATCTCTCGCTATTACCCCGTCTCCATTACTAGGGTAATGTACCGACGGTAATTTTCTCTTGTATAATGGAAACGATCAAAGTAGGTTACCGGTGTCAAAAAAGGTCTGCTCAGACATTATTGTCGGTAAACCAAACAAAAAACAAGGGTAAGCTCTACATAATTGGAAATATAACTTTAAAAATTTGTAAAATAACATTTTCTTTCGGTTTCTCTTGTCGTTTTTTTTTAAAGTTTTCCATATAAATGATGATAAAACTCTTATATTTTCCATTTTTACTTCTTAAATTATTACTTAAGTATTACTTTTACTTTTATTGAAAACGTGAATTATATTTCCTAAGTTTTGAAATTTTATTATTTTATCATATCAATTTTGTTTTTGAAGACTTCAGTTGTTATATTAAGCAGTAACGTAGCGTGGATTTTATTTTTGCCTATACAATGTATTTGTGTATATATTCCTACTATAATCATAACTTCGTATTTCGCATGTCTAGCTAAATGTCTAGAGATTGTAAGATAAACTATTTTTTTTTGTTAATTTTTTAAATGTAAAAAAGACAAAAAGACGTGTAATCTTTAAAAAGTTCACGGGGAGCAGATTGCAATAAATCGACTTCATTTTCGGTAATAATGATAATATTAATATTGATATATGACACAGAATGCTGATAATAAATTACGTTTTTAATTTATAGATACGAAAGAACTAAATTAATTACTTATAGACTAGACATGTGCTCGTACAATAAAGCCAATTATTTAAAGTAATCTTTGAAAACCTACTTAAACAAAAAAAAAATTGTACGTGAGATATAATTATTAAAAGAAATCTATCTCAACTCTATACCTGAAGTTCTATATAATTATTGAGCTACTTTGTCTTTTGTATATCAAATAATAAGATTATTCAAAATTGTGCGGGACTGTCTGCATTGCGTCTATAATGAAGTTTATTCAAAGTTGTGTGCTTGGCGTTTGCTTTTTATACAATATCATTTAAACCAAAATGTAATTTAAACTTTTTTAAACAAATTTTTTATTCAGTCACACACCGGAATACAATTAGGAGAGAAAAAAAGAAGAAATATTTGATTTACGAATATAATTTGGAATTTATTTTTCTTTAAATTGTGAACGATTCCAAACTTTTACGTATTGGGGATGACCTACCGGTTGAAAATTTAACAAAAAGATAATACAAAAAAAACTTAGGCAACTTATTTTTCTTATGCAAATGAACACTGTGAAATTTGGAGTAAAAAAGTGATCTGTGGGTCTTAATGATTAGATTAGAATAAAATATTAATTTGGTTTTTTTTCCAAGAAATTTCTGTTAGATTTACTTTATCGCGTCCTTTACTCTTCAAATGGGTTGGTGTCAAACAGTTGTTGTCGAACTGGTACTTTGCTTTCATACCTGTATGTATATGAAATACAATATAAAAGGAAAACTTTGGTTTTAATTATGTCGAAATTTTCAAAAAAAATTCCCGTTTTTTCGTGTTTTCTCAACGAATTGAAGGTTTCGATCGCTTGTTGTGACAATAACTGAAGAACATGTTTTTTTATTTATTTGTTAAAATATGTCTGGGACGGCGGGGATTGTAAATGGGCAAAATATCCCCATCCCTCCGACCCTCTCCCAATGTGTTTGGTCATACTAAACAATAAAATTTTGAATAAATTATGAATACGAAAAAGTTCTTATTTATTGTAGTGCGTTTGAAAATGTAACAGATTATAGAAATTTGTTAACCCTTATAGGACCCCCTATACTAAATTAGAATAGCAATTTTTTCACAATTCTTATATAACATTGAAAAAAAAATTGTACTGTAAAGAAGTATAGGGGAAGAGTAAGGGAAGGGTAGGGGAAGGCTTAGGGAAGGGTAGGGGAAGGCTCAGGGAAACGGTAGAAAAACGGTGGGGGAAAGATAGGGAAAGTGTAGGGAAACGGTAGGGAAACGGTAGGGGAAGGGTACGGAAACGATAGAGGAAGGGTAGAAAAAAGGTAAGGGAAGGGTAGGGAAACGGTAGAAAAACGGTAGGAGAAGGGTACGGAAACGATAGAGGAAGGGTAGGGAAAAGGTAGGGGAAGGGTAAAGCAAGGGTAAAGGAAGGGTAGAGGAAGGGTAAAAGAAGGGTAGAGGAATGGTAGAGGAAGGGTAGAGGAAGGGTAGAGGAAGGGTAGAGGAAGAGAAGGTAGGAGTAGTTTAGGATGGAAGCCGCTTAGCTTTACTTAGCAGCCTTTTTTTCTTGTTTTTTATAAAAATTTAGAACTTCCATGGACAATTTTCAAAGCCCAAACAGTCGACTTAATTGCAATTTAGTAAAATTTAAATTTAAGATAAACTCATTATAGGACAAATTAGGAACAAAATTAATTATGAATCGATGAATACAAATGTCAAGTGATATATGATGAACAATTGTGAAGTACCAATTTCAATTTCGCTAAAAACTGATTCGATCCACAAAACACATGAATAATAATTATCTAATACAATCCAATTTAAATTGGAAAAAAGGCTGCCATATAGCGATTCTATATCAATATTCACTAGGGTAATGCTGCTTAAACATTACATATAGCATAAATATACATATATATATATAGACAATGTAGAATGTAGATATGAAACTTTTTCAATAAATAAATCTACCAGCGACCCTCTAAAACAAATTCGCGAGCTATGCCAACCAACCCCTACTGTTTTTAATCATGCAAAATTCCAAGGTCAATATCAAGCTCAACCATTCATGCTATTTGATTTTCATTTCCAAATCAATATTATGATGTTGTGCCATGCATGTGCTTCGTTTTTTGTTGTTGTTGTTGCTGTTGTTGTTTATATGATATGTACGTACCTACATAGATACATACATACATATGTACTAGAATCGACCACACCCTATCTGGGAAATTTGCATACAAACCCATAAACACATAAATAGTATGTATGTAGGAGCTGCATTCATATACATATAGGTACTGTACACAAATTATTGATTTAATTTATACGACAATGTATGTTGCATGACGTACACCCCCTCAATACACACAATGTTCGTCCCAAATTTTATCATTCTCTTTGCCTAGGTGAATTTTATCCAAAAATTTTGGGAAAATTGTGAACATTTTGTTTGTTTTGTTTTTTTTTTTTGTGGAAAACCTCAAAAAGTTTTTTTCTGTTTTTTTTTTTTTGGTTTTTTTCTTTCCATTAGCATATGAGAGATACTTTTATGTATTCGATCTGTAATTTTGGCAAAAATAAAATTCATTCATCCCTTTATGATGGTTGAGCGGCTGCTGCCACTCCGAACAGAACATTATATGTATGTGAGAAATATCCCGGGCACATAATCAAGGATGTGAATATACACTATGTCTATAGTACGAGTATAATACTAACGCATTTTTCCGACTAGTTAGTTATTCATACATAAAAGAGATGTTGAGATATACGTTTTGCATATTATTTTGCAAATTTGAAAATCAAGTTCAACCCCATTGCTGAAACGGTTTTTATAATGATTTTGCATATATACATAAAATGACTAGAAATATATGTGTGTATATGTATGTATACGTACGATCCCACACCCAGAAAAACAGGAACAGGGCTGAACGATTGTGTTCATAATTCAACTGCAGATCACGCGTTAAATTAGGGATATACTTTGGCATACTATATCGTATCTGAAAGCGCGTCGTCTACCTATAGAATATATTATTGCGAAAATGCGGGTACTATATGTTGATGTATATACATATCTATATGTATATCTATTTAAATAGGGAGCATTACATCAATTGCAGGCTATGTACTCATAGTAATTGATCTTGTTAAAGATGCGATGAAAAGTGTAGAAAATTTAAAGTTTTTTTTTTTTCTTTTTTTCTTCTGGGTGCATCGAATTTTATTATTTTAAAGTAGGCCATAAAATGCACAACATTTTTAGGTATTGCGCAACAAATTTCAAATCACAAACTTTTGATTTATTAATTTGGTAAATTACTTTCTACTATACCAAGGTATGCATGGTCGAAACCACTATCCTCAATCTGTAGTCGTAGTGCATTCAAATTTTTACATATAGAGATTTGAGAAAAAGTCTTAGTTTAGGATTCACTTACGTCCCTTACGTTAAAAAAAAATATTTTACAAAAATAGAAAAAATCCACGCGTCGCCACTGCAGCACAAATAAAATTGGTCTTCTTTATACATTTTTGTTTAGTACCTACATACATGTGTGATCTTATCGAGGATGAACATTGAACATTCTTTCGAAGTCATTGTCGCTTTAAAAATCTTAAATAAATAATAATTATTAACTACACATAGAAACGGAACTAGAAATCGACGTCAGTGAAATGTTTTTTTTACGCTTTTCTGTATCGTTAAAGCAATCTATTTTTTACCATGGTATATTGACCAGCACCACGATTTACTGTTGTTCTACTATTTAACTATCAAAAAAGTAAAATGAGAAATGTACATATTTTGAAATTTGAAATTTTTTTTTTTTATTTAACTTCATCATAAATTCAATTAAGCTATGTACACACACTCACACAGTTCCAAGCTTTGTACCTAAATGTACAATTTTCATTATTAAAAAGGAAATTTGTTCCAGATTGCATATAGGCATAGTAGATATGTACTATACTTGTACGAAGTATGTACATTGTACACACTACACATATCCACCATATTAATGTACCTCCAGCATATGGAACACCAGCAACATTTGTTTGTCTCGTCATTTATTGATCATATTCCTTCAAATTGAAGTGCAACATTTTGCATAATGCATGTAAATTCATTTGTTGGTTAGAGGTTGGCATAAATGGTCTCGGTATTATTTCAGTTCAAACTGTACAAAACTGGACAACACATGATTGCATTGAATTTATAACAATGGGATCTCTGGCATCAACAAAACTCTTCTAACTACAACAACTGTCTAGTCTAGCGACTCGGATAGATCACATATAAATGTTATATGGCTAAGGCTACTCGTATATGTATATGAGTTTTGGTGTACTTTGTGTCACATATTTATTGCTAACATCACAGAATTTTGTACATAACCAAACCAACTCCTGATTTGGTTTTTGGGGTGTGGAGGAAAGGATGTTTTTATAGCAGATGGTTTTCAGTCATAATATTTATACTTTTGGGTAATATTCAGTAGTTTCAGTTTATGACAATAGCCATGGTCATTATTTGAATAATATATAAAAATGCATATGGAAACAATGTATAGTTGGCTATATATACGGATAGGGTAGAAAGAATGCAAATGTACATAACTAGTCGCTTAAGTATCTTATTTTTACAGACTTTATAAACTTAGGATAAAAATTTTTAAGTAAAATGAACATAATTGCATTCAATTCGCTCCTATAAACTACATATTCAAATAAAATACTTAGTTCTCTCTCTTTCTCTCTCTCTTTTCATCTCTCTCTCTCTCTTTTCATCTCTCTCTCTTTTTCTCTCTCTCTCTTTCTCTCTCTTTTCATCTCTCTCTCTTTCTCTCTCTTTTCATCTCTCTCTCTTTCTCTTTCTGTCTCTCTCTTTCTCTATCGATCTTTCTTTTTTAGTTGAGTTACGTAATTTAGATTTACTTTATATTTGTATATAGTAGAGTTAAAAAGTTACGAACATTAGTTAAAAAAAGACGAAAATATTTGACAGTGAACAAAATTATAGGAAAGGAAACTAAAACGCAATGAAGAAATTGGGAATAAGGAAAAATATTGAAAATAAAACGTGATACGGAGTAGAAAACGAATATGTAGGTAATAAAGAATGCCAAACAGTTGGAGTTTAGTTAAAAAAAGACGAAAATATTAGACGAAGGAAAAAATTATAGGAAAGGAAACTAGAAACACAAAGAAGAGAAAAGAAATTGGGAACAAGGAAATATATTGAAAATAAAATGGGATGCGGAGTTACAAGGAGTTTTAATTTATTCCTTTCGGAATGAGTATATAGTAGAAAACGAATATGTAGGTAATAAAAAATGTCCAAGAGTGGGGGATGAACGGGAGCATTTGGTCTGCTACTAAATATAAAAATACCACATGCAGATTTGTTTTTTACGTATTTCTCGAAAAGTCAAAACCAACAATCGGCCCCCCACAGAGATACCAATTACAATTTTATAGCATCATAAAATAATATTTTACTTCTTTTTACCTGTCTTATTACCTACTCGCATTTTCATTTGCATCGATGTTGTTAATTTCAATTAGAGCGGTAGGTTTTCTCCAAGAATCTAATGTAAGGTATGCAGCACCACCACCACCACCACTGCCACTGCCACTTAATGAATTTAAAATCATAAACTTTTCTAATAAAGCAAGTAAAGCGATGTGAATTCATAATAAGGCTTGCATACAGCAGCCACGACAACCGCGTATACAAAATCTAGTAAATTGGTCCGTAATGAGGTGATAAATTATAACAAAATTAATATAACATGTGATTTTGCATTGTTAAAAATTACGCAAGGCGAGGCCATAAATAATAATAATAAAAAAAAAAAAAGAAATTCTTCCTACGTGCTATAAAAAGGAAATTTTCCATTAACCAGAAAAAACCCCACCAGAACTTAAACTTTTTACTTTTTATGGTGGATATAAATGGAGCTTAAGTTAGTTCTTCGTAGATATAAGAGGTGAATCCGTTGTTGGAATTTTTTTTTTTAAAAAGAAAGTTTTGGTGTATTTAGTTGTAATTAATCTTCATGTTTCCACTTAATTATCGTCTGGAGAACTTTATTCTTTTTATGGATGTTCTTAGTAACTTAACGTTACGCTGATACCGTCCAATATATCTGTACCTAGAGCTTATATTTTAAAAGTTTTTTTTATTTATTGCAACGAGTTCGAGTGAAATAATTGAGCATTTTCTGATTGTCGTTTGTAAGTAATGTTCATCCTAATACACCACACAGAATAAATTTTTGGTGAAATTAAGAATTTTTAGTATGAAATCGGTTTTTTAGTTCTTATTTGTGATCTACAAAGTAAAACAGTCAGTTTTTACTTTATCAGACTTTATTCAGACTGCAACTATTCAATTCCATCATTTGACTCATTCTTTTTTTATTGATTATTGAAAATTTGTGGGTTCGACAAACATCTATTCGATGAGTTTTTAACTTTCTTAATAATAAAGATATGGTTTTTAAACTTTGTATTTTTAAATTATTTTCAATTACCAGTATTTTTTACTATATAAAATTTTTGGAAAAAGTTAACCCTTTAGGGTCCATATATATTTTGTACATGAAAGGGTTAACCGAAAATTTTCACTATCGTAAATTTTTCATTTTTAAAAACACGTTAATCCTTTATGGTCCAAACGGTACCTTTAACGGGTTAACTTTAAAAAATATGATTAGTACATTCATAATCTATGGAATGTCTTCCTGAACAAATTTAGTTGAATTTCATGTTTTTTTTTCTGGTTAACCCTTTCATGCTTTCATGTTCAACATGTATGAACCCTTAAAGGGTTAGCAATTCCTAAAATTTGATTTTAAATTGATAATTTTTAATTTAAATGTTTTTTTACTTTTAATTTTAATTTTAATTGGAAAAAATGCTGAAATCACCAATCTACATATATAGTGGATCATCGTGCCTTTATTTAGTTGTTCCTGTTCCTATAAGATTAGTGGTGAATTGACTCCAATGAAAAATTAGGGTGAACAAAGTTTGAAATTAGTCATTCGTTCATTATAAACAAAAATAAATTATTACGCAAATCGAATTTGTAAACAACTGAATTAAGTCATTACAGTAAAGTCTGAAAAAATCTATCTGTATACTTATATATAACATCAAAATATTGTTCCCTCCACTGTCTGTGGCCCCATTTTATATTGAAAGTAATATAATGTTATATAAAGTGCCTTTTTAAGATCGTTTTTATATCGATATAAAAAAAGAACTCTGAAAATTTCACAATATTACCGAGTATTATTAGAAGGTAATATAAACATGCGGATACATGGCTAGAATCGTTGAGTCGCATACTTTTACTAATGCCTCCCTTATAAACGTGCCTACACATTAATTGCATTTATGCAAGTTTTATGCTGCAATATTGTAAAAAAAAAAAAAAAATAAATAAAATGTCACATTAAAAATGTATCCAAACATACAGTAGTAGGCTATAGTAGTATTAGTTCTTTGTGGAAATGTCATAAAATTTTTTATTGAGCTTAAAGTATGGCGGCGTTGACTTAATATAATACTTTTGTTGGATAGATAAAATTCTTTATTTGTTTAACGTTATTGAAAATAGTTAATCTGCCCTTTTGATTCCATTTTAGAAATGTTCCATTAAACGACATTTTATAATCTTTTTGATAATTTTATTTGAATATCGTGATATTTTAAATTTGTTTTGTTCTTGATGTTGTTCTTATGATGGCCTTTCAATACAACTCGTTATCATTACCAAAACCATTAGAAAACCAACAAATGGTAGTCTCTTTCTTTCTAAATTTTCATCTTACTCGTGTTTTGGTCAACAGTGCCTAGTTTTTTTAAATTCAGTGAATTTTGTAATTAGATAAATTTGTTGTTTTGATCGAGTTTTCTTTGTTTTGATCTAGTTTTTCTTTGTTTTGATCTAGTTTTCTTTGTTTTGATATAGTTGTATTTTGTTTTAATCTAGTTTTCTTTGTTTTGATCTAGTTTTCTTTGTTTTGATCTATTTTTCTTTGTTTTGATATAGTTATCTTTGTTTTGATATAGTTGTCTTTTGTTTTGATCTAGTTTTCTTTGTTTTTTATTTAATTTTTTTTCTTTGTATTAATTTTAATTTAATAAAAATAAGGTAAAATAAATACAATGGTGTTTAAACATCTGTTTCACATTTGAAAAAAAAATCATATTAGTGTGAGTGCGTATGAGTTACACTTTCAGCAATTCAGCAAATAGTTAATGTGGTAAATGATTTTTGAAATTGTTCAATACAAACCAGCCAGCATATATGACCAGAGATAAGACACAGATCATTTTTGTTGTTGTTTTTTGATCTCAGTTCCTTCTTGATGTTCTCATAGAGATCTACATATTTCAAAACGGTGGTAATTTATATTATATATATTCATGACTCACAGTCTTAAAAACGTTAAAACAACGCAATGGCGATCAAGATGGTGACATTTTGGTTGACCAAGACATTTTGTTTCTCTGAAGTTTCTTATATAGGAAGTCTATTTATCGATAGAAACTGAGTATCATAGTTTTGAGTGGCATTTATTGTTAATTTTTTCGATATTTTGTTAGAAAATTGAAAAATTATTATAAGGCAAAAAAGATTAGAAATAAAATATTACTTCAAATAAAATTATCTCTATTGAAATATTTCACCAATTAAGGGTGTTATGCTAATTATAGAATTTTTAAGGTACTTTGCATATCGGCAAAAATAAAAAATATGTCACTGAAGGTGACAAATCTATCTATTTTCATTATAGGTAAGATAAAGTAAGTCACCTAAAAGAAGTGATCAGAGTGGACTCATGATTAGTAGTGTAATATTTTCGAAAATTTTCTTTTTCAGTGAAAATTTTGTTATTTGATCAAAAAAAAATGAATTGTTGATAATAAAAAAAAGAAAAAAAAAATAATTATTCAAAATAAGAAAATTTTCAAAAATTGATCGTTTTTCTTTTTTTTTATTATCAAAAATTAATTTAATCGTAATTTAAAATTATTTTTTTTTCTTAAATAACAAAACTTACTTAAAATCAGAAAATTTTACGAAAAATCTCCAATCGGAAACTATTCATGAGAATATTCTCAAAAACGAAATTCTCAAGAATTTTAAAACAAAATGTCTTCCGAGTCTGAGTCAGTGATATTAATATACTAATAAAAAAAAACAATACTCCTGTACTCTAAACTTCAGAGGCATTGAGTTAACAAAAATATCCTCGACTCATATGACAACTGACAAGCCCAAACATGATGATTTGTTGTTAAAATTAAGAAACTGAAATTATGAAATTATTAATATTGTTAAAATTGCTATTCCTAAAATGTCATTTAAAAAAAAAAAAACTCCTAAGATCATCAATTCTTGTTGGCAGTGTTAAAGTTACTTTAATTTTAAACCCTAATTCTCTCTAAGACTCTCCAAGACATATTCAGACTTTACAAGACAACAAATAAATGAAGTATTATGTATTATTGTATAGTCAGAAACTTCAAAGGCAATCCACCTACATATTTATCAAAAATAACAATGATAAGCCTCTGTGTACTTAACTGAGTGTACTTAACTCAACAAGTTTTTTATAAATTTGTTTTAACATCTAAAAGTCGTCTAGTTAATAGAACAAATATTGTCAAAATATATAAACATCTCAAAGGATATTTGTGATAATTGTCCTTTTAGCTTTTATCACCCCACCCCACCTTAAAAAAAAATAAAATAAAATAAAAATCCCTTTCTCAAACTATTCCAGAATAATCTGTATGTACTTCAAAAGCTGTTGACCGGAAATCAAATGTCACACATCGTGAAATCAAACTAAAATTGAATCTCTCGCTTTTTCCACATCACTTAGATTTATTTTATTTTGTGCGTGTGTGTTTTTCCTTTGTTTTTCAATGTAATGTTACAAATATAGAAAATAATAGACGGTCCATCATACCACATTTAAAAAAAAAATGTGTCTACATCTACACACTTTATATATATACCTACATATGTATATATACGAAAAATCACCCTTCTTTAAAATAAATTGAAAATGAACTCACTGGGCCAACTTTTATACACACATCATACACACATTTTCTCGAGGAAAACTCTTCACAAATATGGCACAAATGATGGAACTTTGTTTGATCTTTTGTCACAAATTAGTATGCGGCGAACAAGGGGTCAAGAGCTGGAAATTTCCTTTATTCATTTTGTGAAAATCATTTATTGTATATATGAGTATCATTTTGGGCTAAATTATGTCTTACATTTTCTTTTAGGTTCTTAGTTCTTGGTAATGCAAAAAGGGATGGCTTTTAATATGACAAATTTATGTATACACGACTCCAATATAAAGTTTGCCCGCTGGCATCTATACTTATATATAGGATAGGGAATATATGTACATAACATACATATGTACATATATTGTATACGTACGTCCGTTAAGTCAAGCTAGTAAATCAGCTATTAAACGCAAGTATCCTTTTATAGCTGAAAACTAATTACCGTTGCATCATAAAATACAGATAGACATATACGACCCGATATATTGTCGAGTATAGAAAATTCGGGTATGGGAAACGCAACGCAAAAAGCCCTGGTGGTAATGTTCAATTTCAATTTCCAGAACATATAATCCTGTTTTTGCCTTATATGTATGGTTGGTACGGTCTTAAGAACGTAATTTTGTGTACATTTCAATCTAACAATTAATTCCTTTTGATAGTTTGTTGTATAAAATGAACCCTTTGTATGTTCCTTATGCCCATAAAACGTTCAGCATATGTTGTTAAGTATAAGGTAAACGTTTGGTAAGTCTCCTTTATATTCTATATGTACATACATATGTCCTTAATACATCTTATAGATTATGTGATCTATAAATTACAGCATTTGCAAGTTATTAATCTGGCTACACATACGAATATAAACCAAACTAAAAATAGTAGTAGAACCCATTAAAGGAAATATGCTAATCAGCCAAGACCTCACGTATACATTTCCCTGAAGCCATATACAAAACTCCTTGTACACTATGGCATGGACGTAAATAGTAGGTAGATATACGAAAAAGGAACTATTGGTAAAGACAATTTCCCAAAGTTGTTGTTCCTTTTCCACAACAGAATTGTCACTTATATTATGTTTATATACGTATAAGGACTACTCAAAAGGAAATTCTCTTTGATATATTGAAGTAATAATATTCTAGAGTATTTTAATCCATTACAAAACATAAATTGCTTATAATATTTGATTAGCATAACACACACATACACACACACACACACACACACAAAAACGGTGTATTACTAACATAGGGCAATATAGGGATGATTAATTTTACTTTTCTGGGTACATAACTCGTACTTGCTTGTATCATCTTATCAGAAAATTCTGATGAGGAGCAATAGAGCAGTGGAAATATTTTAGTGATGTGGTTTATGAGTTTACGTATGTGTTTGAAATTTTGAAATTAATTGGTACAAGTTCATGAATATTATAGAGAGGTCCCCCTCCTTATTCCTTCCAATAACTTGATATACACAATAACAAGTCCTTTTGTTCATACAATAAATTATTTTAGGTAATATTTGTTGATGCAATGTGACATTCGATATTGTCAACATACTACGCGTGACCACGAAATTGGTACGAACCTTGTTTATTTATTCTTTCAAAATATTTGCATAGAAAGTTGGTACAATCACTACCGAAATTGGCATTGTGGCACATCCGACCGATACATACATTTTTAAATTTACAAAAAAAAATACTTAAATTTTATTGAAAGAAATATTTTTAATGACCATTCCACAAGATAATTCCATAGACAAAGTTATAAAGTGAAGATTTTTATTAAATCGATCAACTTTTGACGTAACATTTTTCGGGATATGTAGTTTTAGTAAAATAAAAAATTTTGTAGAACGATTTTGTCTTTTTTTTAAATTTGGTTATGTTCCGAGTTACCTTGTAGCGTAAATTTCAAAAAATCATAACTTCAAAACCACTGGGTCGATTTTGATGAGACTTATTTTTGAGGAAAATAGAAAAGCTTTTTTGTGAAAATATAATTAAATTATACTTATCACAGTACACAGATGAATCTCTGTCCAGGATTTTTAAGTATGTATAGTGATAAGTTCAATATATGAACGTCATATCTCTAATACTTATTATATATATAGGTAGTCGAGTGTCATGTTATTGATATGATGCACAAGTATTTTTGTGAGAATCATATATACAGACTTACTCTATATATGAGTAAATTTGAATGGGCTAAAGCTATAATTCGGCTGAAACCCGTATTAGTAGGAAATCGTAACATTTTTAGATAATGTATTTACTATTTGTTTCGGAACTGTGTACTGTGATAATGATGATCGAAATGTCGATTAAACAAAGATTTACACCCACTCATACGATCGTTAAAAAAAAAAAAAAAATACCCAAAAATAATAAAATTATGTTGTGTAATATTTTGACTGTTCAAAATTAAGTTAAAATTTAAAAACAATAAAAATCGAATTGCAAATCTTTGAACCTTAATTTGGTTTGTGACATACAAATTTGGGAAGAATAAACTAAATCGTAGGCAATTAAATTTGTAATTAATTGTAGGTAGATAAAATACATAGATTAATTATTAATGTCAAATATCAATTAAAATACTAATCGAACACAATATTTATCTTGAATATGTTTCTACTCTAGATTAAAATATAAAATCGGTTTTAGAAGTGATAATTTCAAGATCTTTGGTGTAAACAAAACTTGGTGGTCTTAGGTTTAAAAAAAGGCTGATAAATATGATTACAAAACTTTCTGCTTTATTATTTCAAAATTTTACGTTTTTTACAAACAATTTGGAGGAGATTCGAAGGGGTTGGGGATTTTGCCCATTTTCAATATCATGAGTCTAGCAACTCCAAAAACCAAAAATTCAAAATTTCTTTAATTGATCTCAACTCGTTTTTGATTTATCGTTCTACCGAGCGATTAATTTTTCGGCTAAAATCTGTTCTTCTTAGTTTTCCATGAATCGTGAAGAAAACACATAATGGTGACGATATCTTCAACAAAACAATTTTAGACCAAAACTTCCCTAATATTCTACATATTAGGAGTTGAAAGTAAAAATCTGTTAAAATCTTCCTAGTAGTTCTCCATAATCGTTTTTACTTTGGTAGCATCTGCATCTGGATTACCCTATACTTGGATTAAATGTCCATATAACTTGTAAAAGAGTAAAGGATAAGTTGATTATCCCGGCAATTATATGTATGAAGGTAACAGGAAGTATCTTATCGAAATTGAACGTGGTAATTCACAAGGCTGATCATTAATGAAAATCGAAACAAAAGAGTCCCTAAGACAGAACTTTGGGGTATTTCTTTTTCAACAAAAATAAACGAGAAAATATTCCGATCTCAAATAATTGTGTGAGTTGTAAAAAATATTTTCTATTGCCTTGGGGCAATCTAAATGAAATACTTTTTAAATTTCAGACTGCATCGGATCTGATATGACTTCCAGTCAATATCATTTCTTATTTAATTAACAAATAAACTTTATTTATTTATATCAATTTATTTTTA
>JANSTT010017742.1:0-15950 GCA_026745375.1 Platyura marginata | reverse complement strand
TAAATTTGAACGGAACGGAGCGGAACGGATCGGAGCGGAACGGAACGGAACGGCGCATTCTGCCTGCAGCTTTAGTTGACATTCATTTGTCATCCCGCATAAATTACAATATGGTGGATTGTACTTTAAAAAGTTTCAGTCTCGATTAGTTTTTTTCTAATTTATGTTTTGTGAGTGTTTAAAATTATTGTAATAAACAAAAATATTTATTAATTCATTTTATGGAACGAAAAGCGTTGTTTTAATTCGTTCAATTATTGGCCACGGTGAATTATAATTTCTTTACTATGCTCGCAATATTTGTTTGAGCTTAGCTACATAAAATTATGTCAAAGCGAAATCAAGTCCTCTTTTCAAAACCGGATGATCCCAAATTTCTCAAGGCATTGAAAGAACAAATTGGCTACAAAGAAGGACCAACCGTCCAAACAAAAGTGATTCATTTTAAAAAAATTATTCTAAACATACAACAAATTTTGAGGTTAGGATTTTCTTTATTATTTTTTTTTTCTTTTTTATTTTGCAGAGACAAAAACTTGAAGATTTTAACGATAGTGATTGTTCTGACGCAGAAGAGGAGCAACCACAAGTGGTCGTCGTAAAAGTTGGAGATTTAACAGCAGAAGAGGCCGAAAAAGAAAAAGTTCGCATTGAGACAGGTTAGTTGTTTTTGTTTGGTTTCTTTTTTGTTGTGTTTTAATATTAAAAAGTTTCCCCAAAATTATGCGCTGTTGATGTGATTTAAAAATATTATTTTACATAATCGCCTTTATTTTGTTTAAAGATTTTCGATCATAATTTTTGCGCATGTCCACTAAGGTGTAATTTTATTGTTTTTTTTTTTAATTTAAATACTCTGGCTCTTGTAATTAAAAGATGTGCCCCTGTTTAGTTTTATAATACTTGAGAGTTCTTCAGAGTAGTCGTTGTCACGAAAAGAGTTTACGAAAAAAAACTAACATTTTCGATATTTTTATTGCCCAGACGTTAATTTAATTAATCTTCTTCCAATCTAGATGAATAAATGTCTTAAGGAATTTGATTTTAGGGCGTTAACTTTGATTTAAAGCCTTTAGACGTATCCTAATCTTTTAGAGACCAAAGTCCATTTCTTACAATCTAAACATTATTGATAGTTCCATTAAGAAAACACTGTTGAGTATAGGATCCAGAGTTGCAATTTTTGGTTATTTAAAACAAAACTGAAATAGATGTACTTTTTATCTCGTTCTGTCAAAACATTTTCTACATTTTTCGTCTTCGTCTATCCTGTGTCGATTTCAATTTTTAATTGTTCAAAATATGTAGCTGTTTAGAGTTTTCGTAGTCTCAAATGTTCTTTTAAACAAAAAAAAAAGAAGAAAAGAGGAAGAAAAAAACAGACTATAGTTACTAGACTAGAAATATTTTAAATGTTAACCGATAACGATCTGTTTAATAATCTGATCCTATGGAAGCTTGTCCAATGCCTGCTTCTATACTATTCTCCAAGGGGCCTCAACGATCCCTATGAACCTGACTTTATTCTGAGCCTCTCTGCAAATGTATAATACGACGACAACAATTCACTGAAATTTAGCTGAAGCGCCAGGACGCCAAATAACTTGCGGGTTTCATCGAAGGACATGTCTAGGTTCACGAAGAGTATACTCATTCTAGCTTCATCTTTATTTTCTGATTTTTTGTTACTACTTTTCTGTGTTCCATAAGTTTTCACAGCTCCTCGTTAGATATTCGGCCTGGCGACAAGATTTTCGATATTTTGCACAGATCACTTGCAGGCGAGATTCAATTCATTTAGAACCATTTTCAGAGCTAACATCCATAATATAACACAGAGTTTACATTGCAGTTGAAGATACGTAATTTGATTTTTGTTGTCATTTGACTCGTCTACCATATATTGACAGAAAAAAACTGATTTACCTTTCTTGATTTGGTGTTTTTTGAAATATTGATCTGCGCCACTCTTACAATACTAACCAGGATGTATCATGTCCTGAGGAATGTTCCAACATATAAAATACTAATTTTGGTAACTAACTAACTACTAACGAATGTTTGTACATATATTTGGTGGTGTCAGCCTTTTTTTAATAATTTACTGGAAAACTTGAAGAAAATAAATAGCTTGATGAAGTTTTTATAGAGTAAAATTAATAGAATCTTAGCTTTGTCTATGTTTCTTTTGTTTTCCTTACACTTTTTTTGTTAATTCTATTGTAATAATTATTATGCTCAATTGTAACTTATGTTTTCATAAGTAGGGTAAGTACGTAGAAGGTAGGCACTTGTTTTATAGCGACATTTAAGATGTTGCTAACGGCCAATTTATTTACCGAGTGCTAACGCTAGTGTTAGTTATCACTAGTTCGAAAATAAGAACTCGATCCGGTACTCTGCCATTTACTCAAATCGAAGTGCTACTCCATCGAGGTACTATCACATCCGAGACTACTGTTTGTTCGAGTGTTCATAGCGATTGCAATTTTTATGTTGTTGGGTTGCTAGCCTTACGATCAACCAATTGATTGCGCGAGAATTTTCCTATTAGATTTGTGCCCCTTCCCCGCGCCAAAGTAGTCCAGCTATGCCACTGGACACTGAGTTTTTCTCATCCTTCGTCATCCGAGCTTAGGACTGTCAACGGAGTTGAAGTTAAAAAATGACCCTTCAAAAAATATAAACTGGAAAAAAAGAAAAAAAAAAGAAGATTTACAAGAAAAATTAACCAACGGTGGTTCAAAGAATGCGTAGGAAACTGGTAAACGTGAACGTGGTGACATTTTTGGTTTTTAAACATCTTTGTATGATTTTTGTTTATTTTTTTTTTAGTTAGGACGACATTTATGACTACATCACCCTAATAATCTAAAATCTTTGTTTTAAGGGATTTTAATAGCAAATTTAGTAATTTGTTTTACGATAAATTGCTTAGCTAAACCAGCATTGCTTACGATAAATAGTCCGGTTCCCGGTAAAAACCATATTTAAAAAAAAAACAATTTTTAAAAATACTGGATAGATGCAAATTAGACTCATACAATCGTGAAACTCAAGATCATAATAAATACGTTTAATTGTTACATAATTGGTCTGGCGCTACTGATGATGATGGATAACTACGACTACAACATTAGTTTTTAGAAATCTACATGGCTTATATACATACACACACACACACCCTCTGGAATCCTAATAACGCATGACTACTGTCAAATGGTGGCGGGCTATTTGAACCCAACAAATACAAAATATTTAACTTAATCAATAATAATTAATAATTATTAAAATTAACCTGAAACAAAACAAAAAATACCTAATTCAACACTGTCAATCTTTAATGTTTAATGTTTAATTTAAATCTGTATAGTTGAACATTTGTACAATTCACATATAAATACCTCGCTCATTGACAAGTTGTACTTTATAGGTGTTCCATGTTTTGTAATATAATATATGAATGACTATTGGGTGTGTAGACTGATGTAGATAGACACTGTGTTTTGTATAGTGTAGAAGAGCTGTGTAGACTGTAGAGAGTATGTAGATATAGAACTGTAGAGCTGCTGTAGACTGTAGAGGTAAATTGTTTATGTACCACATACAATCACGTCAAATAATATATTCGAAGCACATGTTTGAGAAAAAGCACGTGGTTTAAAATGCCGGTATAGACATTTTATTACAAAAACAAACAATAAATATTTAAAAATGTATTTTAATTTGTGGGATATTTAATGAATGTTTGGAAAAAAAAAAAAAAAAAATGGTCTAATTGAATAATGATAAATAAATGATTGGAATTATGTTTAGAAAATGTACTAGGAGAAATTTTCAATTGACATAACATTCGATGGATGTTTTGTTGACCCCAATCTTTACCCTCCGCACCGTTTGCCACTACCAGATGTTTTCAATTTAGATACGTGGGATTTTGTTGAATGCTTATTGGAAGGTATCTATATAGCTTGAAACACACATCCATACATACATACATACATACATATGTATGCATATGCATAACAATTATGTTTGTACCTACAATACCTAACTTATTCTATTTAAAAATCCAAATCAAAGTTAAATCTTAATAATCGATTACTATTTATGATATTTTTTTTTTGTAATTAAAATTTTTTTAATTAAAGGCCACCACAATTATTAATGGAGCGTAACGCTTGGAGCGTAACGTAAAACGTTAGCGTAAACATAATATCAGCATTGATTGATCATTATTTGGCGTATGCGTGTTTTATTATTTTTCCGAATCTCTGGTATTTATGGTGTTCGGTAAAATTTGGATTAGTATTGGAAAACAAATGTCTCAGTATTGGAAAATGAATGCCTTCTTAGTTAGTTGGAGAAATTCTTATTGGCTCAGATTATTATTGATTTATGAATCCCTGTTCAATTTCAATACTCAGCGGGGTTTTTTTTTGTGTGTGTGTGCATAATCGATAGTTAATTCGAATTCCACTATTTGAAGTTTTAATGCACATCAAATGTTTTTTTTTTCTTTCTATAAATTAAAATTTGTTTCCAAATTATTTGGTACAGTTGGCATTGAACCACCTCTGTAGATTGTAGATATATAGATAGATTTGAGAGAGAGATTGGTCCTTATAAACCCATAGTACCACGATCTTAAGGAATCTATTGTACTGTTCCTCTGGACTACAATCCCTCTAGTGTGGTGTTGATCCTATTTAGGAATTCCCTTGGTGAAGGGTGAAAAAAAAGAATGAGCCTCTATATACATATATTGAAGTCTGCAGTGGGCGCTAGTGCTTCACATTCACAAAGTCATCGGTCATCTGTAAAGATTCGTAGTCTGTGTAGATCTTTGTTAAGCTTGGCAGGCAACCACTAAGGAATCCCGTCACTAGGCGAATTTGGTATCTTTTCAAGTTTCAGATTTTATTATCGTCAATTTGATAGAAATGGGAGAGAATTTCTTGGAGTGTCTGCATCCTTCAATGTTTTCCCAATTTACTTATGCTTCTTGCATAAGTCATTCGTTGAGTCTAATCTTTACTGTGTACTCATTCTGCAGAATGGCTTGGAATGTACGAAAGAACGGCTTGAGGATATTCTAGCCAATTTATCAGCATGTTTGATTCCTTCATCCACCGGTTTAGTACGTCGTTATAATTTTGGACCTGTTTCGGATTATCGATTTTTTTAGATTTCGTTATTGAAAATAAGGAACACAAGAAAAGTTGTTCGTTTGACAACTGCCGTCTGTGTTTCTCTTGCTAATGATACGCATTGGACACGTTTCGCTGTGAACTCTACATTTGCACGATTACGAAAGTTTTTAAGGCGATTTTCGTCGGCCTCACATGCATACATCCAATATAAACCTAAATAAATGATTAATTTAGAAACGAAAACCGTCCAAATTGTAGAGGTACAAAAAAAACACCTTTAATAGTCCAAATGGTTCTACTGAAGTGTCCCGATTAGCAAAGTTTCACTGTAACAAAAATGTATTCCATTGTCGTTTTAATAAAACAAAAACAAAAACTGTTTGGAATATTTTTTTTCAACATGCCTATAAGAGAACTTGTCAATTTGGTATTTCATTTATTCATACATTTCATATTTAATAAAATAAAATTTGCATATTTTCCCGCAATTCCGACTGGAGCATATTTCGAATCATATCCAGCCAGCCTCTAATTGGAACGGTTGGTTGTAAAGATTTCTTGTGAGCGCGTGACAATTATATAACTGTATGTATATGAAGTTTGATTTCAGACAGATAACAATGTGATTCAAGAGAAGAGGGGGTACAAGACAGATTTCCATTAATGACGTCGTAGTGTCACTATACCACGATAATTGGTCTTATTTGAGATGCATTTTGATGAAAATAACCAAACAAAAAACTATTAAATTATGTAAGAACAAATATATTCTTCAGTTAGAATGAATTCTTAGGTTGAAAAACATCACAATTATGTATAAATTGAGTTTTTCCGTCTTAGGTCTTTGGTTTTTAATTTTTTTTTCTTTTTATTCTAATTTAGAGAATAACACAAAACCAGCCGATTTAAGTCAACGAGTAATCTTCAAGAAGAAAACAAAACCCGATATATCATCCATCAACAGTGAATCCACCACATCAACGCATCGAAAAGAAAAATCAAACAAATCATCATCCAAAACAAAAGAAAGTAAATTCAAACTATCATTTGATGACGACGACGATTTTAATGACGAATAATTAAGCGGTAAGTACAATTTTTCTTAGGTAATTTTCTTTTTTTTTTAAGTTTAATAGATTGAGAAATAGAAAATGTTATTGGATGCATAATTGTAATATGGTTTGTGTAGACTGTAGGGTATATATGGACTGTGGAATTTGAACACAGTAGACTCTCGGTTATATTTATTTCTTAATTATATTTACTCTCGGATATATTTACCCTAACAATTTTGTATGCAAATTTGAAATTATATTTACCGAACCAGTTATATTTACACCAAGCGGATTTTGATACCTTACTCTCAGTTATATTTACTAGCCAAAAGTTTTCACTTAGTTATGGTTAGGGTGGCTCTGCATCATGAACACGTGTCTTGTTTTTTTCCAAGAATTCCATTTTTATTTCGCAAAGTAAAAAATTCTATTGTATTTTCGCATTTTATGTTGAGTTTTTGAACGGTCCTCTATTGTTTTTGTGAGTAACAGACAAGTAAGTCTTGGCCTTCTCTATCATCGTCCTGCAAACAAAGTTTTGTTCCAATTCCTGCGTTCTGGAGTTTGCTATTCCGATTTTTCATCAATAGGATCTCTATTATCACGATCCTATAGTATTCTAGATCTGTTTATATATTTAATTCATATGTCTACGTCCACTGACCAGCTCACCGGAGTCTGCTGAGTTTTACTGGCTTTGTACCCTCGATAGGTGGCATTTTAAAATCTGCACATTCCATCTATGTTTAAAAGATGATAAAATGTCATTCAATATAAATGAACTTCCAAACTTCCTTCTTGATTTTTTTTTACTCTCAGTTATATTTCAAGCTCTGACATTTAATTGGTAAATATAACCGAGAGTCTACTGTAGTTTTTTTTTCTGGCAAAAAAAGATGAAACACTTAAAAAAAACAGATGAACAGATGATCTGTCAGGAAAATAGAGTGATTTTAATCTCAAATAAAATCCTTTCGAGGACTCCCAAACCATATTCCCATCGTCATTTATAGGTTTCTGTTATTAACTTCCAATGTATCGTCTATAAAACATACAGAACTGGTCGATAAGCGTGGTTAGGCTTCTGGTTCCGAACGTTTCTATTTCGAATCGCTAGGTGAACAAAATTTTTTATTGAATCTATTTGGATGTGTTTTGGGTTCGGTTTGGATTCCCGTTTTTTTGATTGAATCACACCAGGATTTATTGCATATCCCCAAGATGATTTGCAAAGTCTGTCCAATGTAGTCTTAAATAAAAGAAACCAAATTTTTGTGCGTCTCCAAATTGACTGCTCATTTTTGCTGATGACGTGACTATTTTCGGCTAATTGTAGTATTTTCTAGTAATAATAGTAGAAGTTACGATTAATATTGGTAAACAAGTTTTTTATTGGATTTTAATTTTTTTATTTTTATTTATCTGAAGGTTCCCCATGTTGTTTCATAGCAAATAAATAAAAAAACAAACAAAATTACATATCCATTAGGTTAGGCTACAAAAACTATGTGGGATCGACATGATTTCGACCAAATCACTGTAATTGCATCTGTAGGTACATCGTAGCCTTTATAATATTGTAATATTTAATATAACTTAGTATCATGCGCAATATTTCAATATGTGCCTCTATCTCTGTCTATATCTATAGTATTATCTACATACCTAGTCTGTCTGTGCTTCTCTATCTCTGTTTATTTTCTTAAAATTTGTCAGTAGCTTGTAGAGAAGAAAATAAATACAATTCTTGAATGTCTTTCTCGCTATTTAAGCATCATCATGAATCATGACCTATTTTGCAATTAAAAACAAAAAAACTTTTCCTAACAATTTTCGAAGTTGCCATTTTTAGATTTTTCGCTGTAGAGTTTTTTTAAATTTTTTTTTTCTTCTAAAGTTATGAAAAGAATTTTCCTTTCATTCGACATAAAGTTTAAAGAATTTCGTATATTTTTCATTGTTTATTATTACCAAACAATCTTTGATACAACCAGAAATTTATTAATAAATTTGATGACACTTCCAATGCATGATGTCGCCCTGTTCCCCATATATTAATAGAAATAATTTTTTATTGTTTTGTGATTGGCTTTGGCTTCCATACTGTGTAAATATATGAAATATAAAAGGGAAGCCCAGGGTTTAATGTAGAGAAAATGTTCAAAATATGTGTTCGCGTTTTTTCGTGTTTTCTCCACGAATTGAAAGTTTTTTACAACAACAAAATGGCTGGTCACTCGGTTCACCCAAGAAGGGTTGATTTTTTTTTCTTTTTATTGGTTAAAATACGTCCAGGGTGTTTGGTATTGTAAATGGGCAAAATGCCCCAACCCCTTCGACCCCTTCGACCCCTTCGCTATACAAATTTTATGTAAAAAACGAATTTTTCGTGTTTTCTTCCACTAAATAACAAAATTTTGTATAAAAAAAAGTTTTTATTTTTTGTACGGCATAATAGTGGGTGGGTCACCATTTTTGATCCACCGTTAACCCTTATAGGACCCACCATACTAAATTATTATAAAATAGTCAATTTCTTACAATTCTTATATAAAATTGAAAAAGAGGGTGAGGCCAACCCTTTCCTCACGGTAACGGTAATTTAGTGTGGAAGCCGTGTAGCTTTACTTAAGCAGCCATTTTTAATTTTTGTCGAAAATGGTTGCGAGATATTTGTACTTCATGTAGACTTGTAGGATTTAAGGATTTGTTTTTTTTTTGTAAGTTGGTTGCTTGTTCAAGATAAGTGAGAGCGAGAGAGGTACGTCGTATGTGTTAACTCAAAAGCGCATTGAGCTAGAGACTTGATCTTTTCGATATATTAATTGAATTTGAATTTGGATATGAGCGTAATTTCCCAATTTAGTGTATGTGAATTTGAGAGTGAGGGGGTAATTGAACTGACTGTACTTTTATGCTGGTTTGATTTTCATCTCCCAACCTTTTGAATAATAATTGCCAATCCTCCCCGAAAACGTTTATAGTGGGTGGATTAATTGGGGGGGAAAAAAGTCAAACTGTGTTGTGCCCATCCACTGTGAGTGTGTGATGTAGTGAAAACTTTTTTCACCCGTATCATTGTGTTGGTCATACAATATTAAGTCGTTTCGGTGCGTTGTTGCTGGAGTCTATGAGCATAAGATTCTGGTCGAATCATATTTGCTGCAGTTTTGACATTCAGTATTTTTTGGAATCAATACGAATTAGGTTTTTAATATTTAAATTATATAGTCAGTTGAACTGACTATAGTTCTTTTGCTTGTTTGAGTTATTCTTATAATTGAAATGTTTATACCAATAATTTAACCAATTTTCAATGGAAATGTACGAAAAAAAAAAAATTCAAATCTTGTGTTATTCAACTTAATTGATAATTAATTTTCTAATTTGGTACGAGAGAGAGAGAGAGAGAGGAGGTTGGCTTAAATTTCCGAATTGCCCTTTATTTATTCGGGAATGGATAAGAACGAACCATGTTCATTACAATAAAAAAAGGATCCATTTTTATTGTCGACATTATTGTGACAAAAATCATCAATTTATATAAAATTTGTCCGATGTTCAAGTTCAATGAAAGGAGGTCAGACAATTATGTTTCATGTATCATGAATATCAAGTCCAAAGTGAATGGATGCCAAAAACTTATCTATAAATGTAGGTAATTCTTGAATAAATTAAATATCAAAACTAATTCATATTTCAACATTATTATATTTACCTTTATTAATAGGTTAAAGTTATGGATTTCTCCTGTTACTTTATTAGTTTTGAGAGTATATCGATCCAATTGCAATACTTTCTAATTTTGTGAAATTAAAAATAAAATTTAATTTTTCTATTGTGTGCTGCATTTTGGCCATACGTCATTGATTATTATATAAAGCCAAGCCAATCGGTTGGTAACCTTTTACAATAAAATGTTAGCAGATGTTGGGTGTTTTCAGTCATTTTTCTTTAAAAATTCCGTTCATCCAGGTTGCTATTTCTTGTTGCTATTATTTATTTAAAAATATCTTTGGGAGTTTTTTTTTTTTATTATTGTTGTTGTTGTTTTTGTTTCTTCTTATCAAAGAGTATACATGAGATAGATTGATAAATATATATTGAGAGTTATCGTTTTTCAATGTTTGGGAGTAGCCTTTAATCTTATGTCCCAAAGTCATTGAAATGAATGAAATGACGCATTATTATATTAATCGTATATGCATTGTGTAATCATTTTATTTATAAATAAAAAAAAAAAGTTTTACGACGTAGAGCTTTTCATCAGTGGAAAAGTGTTTCGATTTGGTTTGGGTTTTTTTTTTTTTTGGATCTTAGATTTGCTGGATTGCTGGGGTAATTGGGGAAAACTGATTAGTGGTACTCTGAGCTTTTTCCCTATCAACAAAAAAAATTTTTTTTTTCAACCCAAGAGCATGAGCAACCAAAACGGCCACATAGACACAATAAGTCTTGGACTTAACCATTGCAAGAATAAGGGGAGTCCGTTATGAACTAAACCGCGCGCTATTTGTAAAATGAACGGCTTTGGGAGGAAGTTGTTCTTGGTGTATGGCAGGGGCTAGTAACTGATGTGTAAAATTCGTATCTGTGCTATGACACACTGAACCTATACTGCAATGTTTTGAGTATAACGAATCGGTATTAAATACAGAGACGAAATTTATGTGATAAAGTATGGGAACCATTTTTATTGCTGATGGAATGGCATTTTCCGGTTGAAAAAGGTGTGCTACAGATTTTGTTTAATAGTTTTTTTTTCTCTCTATTATTTATTTGTTTCTATTATTCAAAAATTGATTAGTTTCCATGTCTATTAGTTATTTTTAATTAAAATATTAATTATTAGGTAAGTTTCTAAGATGACATTTTTGAGAATATTTTTTTTCTATATATTTTATTTAAAAAAGAAAGTTTTTTTTCTATTTATCTAAAACATTTAATCTAAAAATAATTTATCTAAAAATAATTGGTTATTTGATCTTTTAAGAAAATTTTTAGTTCTTGAGTAACCAACACTCATCTCGACCTTAGCGATCTTTTTTTTTATGGAAAAAAATTTAACAAAACAATTTACGAGACTGAAAGGCTGAAGGAAGTAGTTGGGATACAGCCGAAAAGATTTTGTTTTGGGATTTGGGTTGTTCGACTCTCTCCCTTCCTCTTTAGGAGAAATTTTAATTTTAATGAATTTAAATTTAAAAATAGTCCATAAATGGACAGAGATGAACTGTTTCTTTATGTATGATGTTCACAAAGAAGTCCAGAAATAGATTATGGAAGAATATAAATAGGAATTATTCACTTTTCAAGTCATTAATTAAAGTTAATAGAAAAATCAGTGTAGTTTTTTAAATTTGTCATTCTGTTTATCTACTTTTACTCTTATAAGCACATCTTATTGATTCTAAAATTAATATTACACACTATAATAGCTTAAGACTAAAACGACCCAGACGTACTTATTTTTCAAGACCTTAAATGAATTCCTGAATATTTTAACACATTGGCGGACAAAACTGGATATGCCGACCAGTGTAATGATCACTCATAAAACAAGACGGTATATGCCATCTCAAAAGTGCCTAGTCATAACTCCAAGATATGACACATCGAAAAAACTATTGTCCGCCAATGTGTTATTAGAGTAGCCCGATGTAAAATAGCATGGAATTATCGCCAGAAGAACCTCTGCCATCCAATTTTCTTATATTTTGATGACAGACATATAGAAGTTCTTGCAATGAAGCGAACAAAGTGTGGGTAGGAGAATGGGTCACACTTTTGGAAAGAACATAATTGTAGTACAGAAAACCTCGAGTTGTTATTAGTCCTACAGAAATCCGACGCAAATCTAAATGATCTATTTCATAGTATATAAGACTTAGAGGACTATAGAACTTCTTTTAATGGGTCTCATTTAAATAAATAATATCATGAAAATTAAGCCAAATAGAAAACCATAATTATTAAAATTAAAAAAGTAATTCATTGCTGGCCCATAAACGACGCTAATCGCGGTCTTAGTGTAGATATATGAACTTAATTTAAAAAAAAATCACTTTCTGAGAAAAAATATGGTTCAGAATTGATTTGCATATCAAGATAGATAAAGTATTTCGAAATTACAGGCGTAAAATGGACATTTTTATCACTATTCAATCTTTATCCAAATCACAGTAAAACAAAATATTTATAGTTAAACTGTAATCTCTGGCTTAATTTGTCATACAACAGTGAAAGCTCACGCTTAATTAATACTTTGAAGCTTAAACTAACATAGCGACCAATAAACTACCGCAATAAACTACTCTTATGATCCAGGTAAAGATTATGTCTTATGAGTTACTTAATATAAGATATTTTTCATACATAATTCTTAATTTTAAGAGATCTTCTGGAGAATTTCGGAAATAAAATACTGAATTCAGTGAGGAATCTGGAGATTAATAATTTTCTATCCGCTCTTCAATGCAACCGTGTACCTTGGTAAACCATTTTCTATCAGGGAACTCAGCAGAATATTTAATGGATTGGTATATAAAACACAGGCAATAAAATTTCTATATAAAATACTTTGAGCAAAGCAACAGCCTCTTGAGATTGTTTAATATCTTAGCGTTTGTCATTTGTAATTTTTTTTTAGATGTAGACGATTCATTTGTCGTTGTTCATTGAAAGAACAATCTCTTACACTTTGCAAATACGATGAATAATTAAATTTTATATTGAGATAAAGGATTTTGTGGTTGTGTCCCGTTGGGAATAGCAGTAAGAATATGTGCACGACACAATAGCATTTATACTTGTTGTAAAATAGTCAGGGATGGCTAATATCCTAACAGTAAACTTTTATTTCTCTCAATTAAGTTTATTTATTTAAAAAAAAAATAATGAAAAGCGTTAAAGGAGAAGGGACACACGTCTCAAAGTTATTACATAAACGGTTTCTTTAAATTTTAATTTGGCATCACCATTTATCAGCCCTACAATTCATTTTTATAAACCACCTCCATTTTTGAACGTTTGCATGGGCAGTTCCATGCTATGATTGAAGGAACAAATTCTTGAAAACTTACCTGAAATTTAAAAAAAATATTTAATTAATTTTGGATGAGAGAGAAAGAGTGATTGACAAAATATGGGAAAAACTCTTACCTTTACTAGAAAGTCTATAGGAATTACAGGGATAAATCTCCAAATTGCATTTAATTTGTAAATTCTTCTTTTAATACTTATACAAACTTGTATGTTCTTTGATAATAATTACCTTAAATACGTCGATCAAGATGCTTTAAATTTGTCCACAAAGGATTCGACCTTAAATTTAAAAAAAAAAAAAATGGATCCATCATCACAATTCAAATTGAGTCCTGGTCAAACTGGATTCAATCATAGAAATATGCCCCAACAAGTGGTTCTATATGGCAATTGATTTTCCGTGATTTTAATACCCGTATGAGTGGTAGCATCAAAGGGGGTATTTTAACTTTGGTACGGACTTTGTAATGCAACTTAATATTCACCGTAGACAAAAAAAACTCAATTTTCCATCATAGACTTTCTAGTGAAATTTTATGTCGAAATTACACGTGGCTGTCCGTTCGTGATCCAGATTCCGGCTAAAGTCTTCCAATTTAAAGTAAGATCTCTGTATTTGTTTGAGAGAAAAATGTACAAGGTAAAGGGGACAAGGGTGGGGCGGTATGTGTGTTTGGGAAGTAATGCCGCACTCTTAGTTAAACAATATAAATGCATTTTATAGGAAATCTATTGAGCTATTTGTTTATTCCTTCTTCTCCCTCTCTCAGATGGAATTACAAGTAGTCAATTGTAAATCCGTTACTACTAACTATTTGAAATGCACTTAGTCAATAGATTAGTGATTTAAGTCTGGATTGCATTTTGCAATGCGAATTTATGATATAATTAAAAAAAACGGAAATTAAATTATTTGACTTAGGGCGAATGGTTCGAATTCCACTATATAATATTCAGAGAGCTTGCTATTGATTAAATTAAGCAAATAAAACGAAATAGTCCGGATGTTGCGTGTGCGTAATAAAAACCTATGATCGTTTGCTATGGGGGTGCCCAATTTGCCAAATAAGGGTCATTGACTTAAGTGGTATAGTGTCATAATTAATGATACTACTAATTTATAATCAAAAATTAATTTAAAGGCATTTAACTAATTATAATTTACTTATTTAATTAATTATTTCATAGTAGTGATAAATTTTTAAACTTTATTATATTAAAAAAAAAAATAAAACTAAATTAATACAAAAATGATCGAAAATCATCCTTTACAGATCAATTAATCTAAAAACAGTATAAGTAATTGATTTAAAAAAAAAAAAAAAAAACGTACTCAGGTAGAACCATTAGACCTACCTAATAATTGATTTTTTCACTATGTACAAATATATTTCAATTGCTATTGCATATGGCAGATAAATCATATTTGAATCTATTAATTTCGAAACGGTTTATCGGTTGAAAATGGTGTACAAACAATTACATCGCCTCACAGCTGAATGCGTGCCTGCAGCAATCGGTATGTCACGTGACCCCTATATGACGCCATTTTATGTTTCTCGGTTTTGATGGCAAGGCGTTCTTTGACGTTCACTATATAATACACACGAAAGTGGCTCCTGTACGATAAATATCGAGAAAAAAAAAATCGGCAAAATTCTTTAAATTACTGTTCACCAAATATAATGTAAAGTGCAATTAAACAATAAACAAATAAAGGTACATTGTTTGATAGTATCTATAATTCAATTAATTTAAATGTCGCGGGTGTTTTTGCATGCTTGTATCAGAAATTTTGAATGAAAATTTTTTTTTTCAATCATCAAAAGCATGCCATACGATAGAGTGTATGAGTGCGATGTGTGGTGAATCTAATCGTGTGTATGTACACAGCGGCATTTTTCTTCTGCTTGGAAGAAATTAAAAGGTTTTTTTTTTTTGTTGAATTTGTATGTGTAGTTGTGTGTTGTGGCAGCAGCTGCTATATAGGCTCCGCATTGGGGCCCAGACCTGTAACGCCAATTTTCAAAATGGCGATTCGGGCCAAGCGTACGCGATTACTTTGTTGGTGTAATTAAGGAAAATTAACAATTTTGTAATTTATTGTAAATCATATTTTTGTCGTTCGATTGTTATTCATAATATTATTGCAGTGCTGTGTATAGAAGTGTTTGTATATAGAGATATTATATATATATTTATGATTGTATATTGGCCAGCTGATTTTGGTTTTGTTTGAATGCTTTTTAAAAACACGGTCAATGACAAATCTCTGTGTAAATTGTAGTTAATGCCCATAATGACATTTCTTCTGAAATTTTCTTTTTCCACGCACCATTGATTTTATCTGATCATTTATGATATTGACCAAGTTGTTTAAATAATTTTGTTTTTTGTTTTTATATTGAGTTTTTTTTTTCTTTTCCTCCAACAAATTCATCCCGATCAGGGTATTGTTTTTCTAATGCATCAATGTAAGTATCAATTTTTCTGATATTACAAAAAAAAAAAAAAATAAATTTATTATTATGGTATGGTACTGCGGGGTGTTGTACGTAACCTCAAAAAGTATTTACCAAAATTAAAATTAATTTCCGAAATAATTTTCCCAATTCTATATGTTGCAGCTAGATTTTTTTTTCCCTTTTTCATCAAGTTCTTTTTCTCACTTCTATTACATGATCGTGTCTCTATAATC
>JANSTT010017741.1:0-15961 GCA_026745375.1 Platyura marginata | reverse complement strand
ATGGTTTATATCAAAATTAGGTGAACACTGTACCACAGCCTCCCCTATTTTTTGTCCGATTTGCTCCAAAAACAATACAAATCTTTCTCTAGGACTACATAATAAACTGTCAAAATTTCAGCTTTCCAACTTCAGCCGTTTGATTGATGCCCCAAATACTCATCGGACCTATAATCATCGGACTATTTAAAAAAAAAAATTACGTCATTTTAATTGAGGAAAATTCGGTTTTTTAAAAAGTGACATAATTTTTAACTTTTTTAATACTAAAAATTTGGTTTTTTAACTTTCTATTTTGATATTATTTTGAATTTTAAGCATTTTTTGCCAAGCAAAATTTTCGGATAAAGATAACCCTTAAGGTCCATACATTTTTAACACGAAAGGGTTAATCAAGAATTTTTAAAAAAGTTACTCAAGAGTTCGTAGAATTTAATTGTAAATACTTTCGTAAATTTTTCATTTTTAGAAAATGTTGACCCTTTAAGGTCCAAATAGTGCCTTTATTTAAAGGGTTAAATTTAAAAAATATATTAATGCACTAACCACTAAGAACATAAAGAATGTCTGCCTGAATAAATTTTGTTCAATTCCAATTTTTTTTTTTTTTTTGGTTAACCCTTTCAAGATAAAAATGTAAGGGTTAACTTTTTCCAAAAATTTCATTTCGCAAAAAATGCTGGTAATTCAAAATAATACAAAAACACAACGTATTAAAATCATTTCTTTAGTATTGAGAAAGTTCAAAATTGTGTCACTTTTTAAAAAATCGCCAAAAAAACGGCCAAGATGTTGGTTGAGAGAAACGACGTACTTAGGTTTTTTAAAAAAAAAATAGTTCCATCATGGTAATTCTTACTAGCCGCCACTGCTCAAATGATAATGTACTTTAAGATTAGGCACCCACATACATTATTACCATAAAAATAAAAAATACGTCAACTATACAGGAAATCAATCAAAATTACGTTCCTATTGTTAATGTGCTAAGAAAAAACTAAAAAGACCCATAAAAAATCCAATTTTTTTTTTTAGAAAATCAAAATAACAAATTCATTGTCAATTGAAAATTTTGTTCTAAGATTTTAACCAAAAAAATGTTAATAAAAAACGCGTAGTAGCTACCTGAACGGTTCCCGAAAAACGAAAAGTCTAATTTTAAATATGTTAAATGCGTTTAAAATGGAAAATTAGGGATAAAATGAAAAGAGAATAGATGGAACAAATTATTCCAGGCATAATAAAGGGAAATAATGTCTACCTACAGCGATATGTCAACAATATGGCAACTCACGTTACGCTCCTCATTAAAATGCTATTAAGAGAAGAAAAATAATCGATGCGTAACGGAAAGTAAACAAAAGTGTTGTTTATTTATATTTTAGGTACCGAATGTATTTACAATAAATTATTTAAGTGCGATAAAATTGATTCTGAATTTTAAAATAGGACCTAATTAATTAGGTGGGGTAATTCATATTTCGCCCATACTTGATTTGGACAAAATACCTAATTAAAGAAGCGCGCACGATATGATATTTAGTTATAAATTTGTTTATACTTATTTCTAATGTAGAAATGTTATTGAGGGGTTGGTTCATTAAGAAACATAATAAATCAGAAGATTCAGAAGCTTAAAGATGTTTATCTCTAATTACTTGTGAATGGAAAGTCTTACAATATTTGCCCATTTTGAATGATTTGGCATATTCGAACGTTTAGCCATACCTCCCTAATCAGAGATTTTGAACTGAACTCTGGCGTAACATTTACATACATATGTGCAGGGGCGGTTTTGCCATATGTGCAAGCTGTGCAACGCACACCGGCGGTTAAATATCTAGAACCGACCCTGAATATGTGTTAGTGTTTATTGTACATTTAATACAGTTATGGATTATAAGGAATTCTGTGAGTTTTCTTACTTTCTCATTCATGAATTTGAACGCAGATAGGTATAAGGTCTTCTTATGTCATGGTTGTTCCCTTAAAGCATAGCTGCGAATCAGCGACAGCTTCAGAGAATTAATGATCATAAAACTATTTAAAAAAATACTTAGGTTATTTTGATGGAAGAAAATTAAAAAAAAAATTTGGGCATTCGACGAACATCTTGACCCTTATTGACCATATTGATCTTTCTTAATATTAATGATGGGATTCTGAAACTTAGTATTTTTATATTATTTAAATTTTCAAGAATTTGTTGCCAAATAAAAATTTTCGAAAAAGTTACCTCTAAGGTGCATACATTTTCCAGACATTTCCAATATGCAAGGGTTAATAAAAAAAAAATTTCATATTAACTAAATTTCTTCAGGATGGCATTTTATATGTTTTTAGTTCATTAAAATATTTGTAAAAGTTAACCCTTTAAAGATGACCTGAAAGGGTTAACGTATTTTAAAAATGAAAAATTTACGAAAGTCTTTACAATTATTTTCTGAGAAGGTTAAGTAATTTTTTGTAAGTAATGTTCAAAATGTATGACCTTTACAGGGTTAACTTTTTCCAAAAAATTATATTTGACAAAAAATCCCATAAAACCGTCAAAAAGTACTCCAGATGAATGGTGCAATTTTTTCTTTTTCATTTTTATCCATCAAAATGATCTAAGTTTTTTGATGATGATGGATCATTAATTCTCTAAAGCCGCCACTACTCGTAAACACAGGAGCCGTTCTAGTATAATAGTAGGCTTGTGGCACTTTTAACTAGTTCTAGGTTATTTATATGTATCTTCTCAGTTGCATTCAGACGATAGTATTTACACATTTTTAGTTGACACAAGTCCAGAAAAATGCTAAAATAATTGTATTCGCTCCCAAATTTTATTTATACGTCCCCTTATGCCAAACCAAAATGCCTCTCTGCCACAAGATATTTTCTTTTTATTTATTTATCGGTATTGTGATTCTACCAAATCTTATTTATCTTTACCTATTTTTATGTTTAAATACCAAATTTAAATGTGAAAATTATGATCAATTAAATTAATTTATTTTGAATTCATTCAACCTTCTTCTATATATTAAAGCTTAAAGCTATTCAATTTCAATCAATATAAACTTTAAGAAACTGTAATTCAATGTATCATAAATTCTTTTACAATATAAAATAAAGTTAATGCCATGCAAGGAATAACACATAGCTATTCTCCCACTTTGTTTTTGCGTAACGGTGATTACAAAGCTTCACGCTGCCATTTTTTGTTTGCATATATATATATATATATATATTTTTTTTTTAAGGAAAAAGTTTTTGAGTCCTGACAATACACCATAAATCCACCTTAAATTTATTGAAAATCGATTTCCATTCTCAGTATGGTACACTGCTGGATATATATATGTGTGTGTTGTATGTGTGTACGTATGTAACACAACACAGCTACATAATAGTAGTTCGATAATAAATCATAAAAACAAATTGACTTTACGATAAACAATATTACCAAACTTGATAGAATTAGAAAACAAACTTTGAGTTATTATTTTTCGATGTCGTGACGAAGTTAGGGCTGTTGAAACCGAGTTTTTGGCGTTAGTTTATTTTCATTCGATTCGACACTAGAAAATAGAGCTTTTGCACGCGATATGATATGTGGCCGTGTATGTATGTATGTATGTATGAGCATGAGGGCGATGTATAAGAAAAATAACATTTTACCGAAATGAGGAAAACCATAAAAATATATTGTATGATGTGGAGTCCCATCTAAATAGAGATAAATAAAAATAGTTGTTGTTGTTGTTGGTGGTGGTGGTGGTGTCTTCGTTTTTATCCTTTAAAAAGTCATATATACCGGTGGCACGGTAAATTGTGAAGTTGCATGCAATGTCAATAATGGTGTGGTAAGTATATATAAAATTCAGAAAACTTTTTTTTTTTTTTAGAGAAATTTTTTATATTTGAATTATTCATTTTGTTTTCTGTTTCTTTTATATAAAAATTACTTTTCTCCGTTCTAATAAAACAAAGAGAGAAAATTTATTTACCTCTAGGTACATATAAATTAATAATAAGTTAAATTTTAGGTAAATGTGTATCAACAAGGTTTCTATCGCACCAGGTCGGTCGGTGATTTTGTGAAAGAATTTGTCCGCTATTAAATTTATGATTTGTTTGAAGCTCAAGGGGCATTATTGATGGTTATTTACGAAAAGGCCCTAATTTTGTTCAAAAATTGGTTTTTTATGAAATCTGGTAATTTGGGATATTTTGCACTATCTGGCAACACTTTTTTATTAAAATTTCACGAAAAAATATGGTTTTTCCCGTTTTTTAAATGAGAGATGGCCATTGTTGAAAAAATATTTAGTTATTTCTCTCTCCTGAGAAATTTGAAAAATTAGAATTAGGGCCTTTTCTCAAATAACCATCGATATTCAAAAATTTTTTGTACAAAAAGAAAAAAATATTCGAATCAGAATCAGAACAGCGGTGTTTCACTTTCACTTGTGAGCGAATTTCACTTTAAAGGTGAAATCGATCAGTTTTTTGAAGAATTAATTTTTTTTTTAATTGCTTATGTTACGAGTTAGTATTTGATATTTGGCATGTAGTGTAAATTTCAAAAAATCATAACTCCAAAACCACTAGGTCGATTTTGATGAGTTAGGTTTTATTTTTGAGGGAAATGTAAAAGCTTTTTGGTATAAATGTAATCAAATTAAGTTATGGAATGTGTTTAATTTAAAAAATTAAGTTATAATATAAAAAAAACTAAATTTGACATTTACCGTACCTATGCACGTATTTATTTACTATGGAATGCTTGAAAATCGATAAATGTCATTTGGAAAATTCTTAATAAATACTAAACAAGGAGGTTTTTTTTTAAATTAAAGTGTGATTTTTTATGAATCACCTAACCTGCGGCCTTTTGTTTTACTTAGGCCTTTTATTTTAGTTTGTTTTAAAAATGCAGCACTTGGACTGTTTTTTTTACAGAAACCTTACAAATGCTCGCTATTTCGTCGCAATTTTTAAGCATTGCTATTTTTTGTTGTTGAGATAATGCCATTATTAGACTGTTTTTAAGATCTGTCCGCTACCACTAAATCCATACTGAGCCATTCAAACAATGTATCATTGAATTCCGAGATTTCGCAGCTTGAATTAGTGTTTTGTTCCGAGGATAAAATCTAATCAACCGATTTTATTTTTCAAAATCACGCTTTGAGGAATTCTTTATCTAACGATCGTCGATCCGTCAAATATTTTTTTTCAGTCAGTTATTGGAAGCTCCTAACTGGGGAAAAAAAGATGTCCTAACAATGGTCCCGAAATGTGAATTTTTTAATGAATTTTTATTAAAAATCTCAAGGAAAATTGGGAAAATCTGAACAAAAAAAAACGTTTTCCTGAATTTGATAAATATTATCATAAATTCACTTATTCAGGTCTGTATTGTTTTGGTATGTTTTTAATTTTACATTTTCTCTCCACTTGAAAATCGGCCGAAATTTATTCTGATAATAAATCTGATTCAAGAAAGTTAGAAAAATAAAAATTTAATAAAACGTAATTTTATGTGATTTATGTAATTATGTTATGTAACCAAAGTCGTAAGGTTTGTATATATTGCATTTTAAAGACATTTTCCTTTCTTATAGGATAGATAGATATAGTAGATAGATAGATATGCATTATTATCGACAATTGTTTCGGAAATAAAAATAAAAAGGACGCAGCAAAAAAATCATAAATTTAGCTTTTAATAAAATGTTTCTTTGTTTTGTTTTTCGTTTTATTCTTTTTTGTTTTTGTTTTTTGCAAAACTTTTCGAATAAGCAACGTGTTCTGTGACTGCCTTCGAAATTCTCGGTTGTAAAAGTATTGTTTTCAAGTTAAAAAGACATAAAACTTCTGCAGAAAATACAAACACCCCCAAAATAAATTTCCAGTCATAAAGAAACAAAACAGTTCTCGTTCAAGCCCAGAGACTTAACCGCACTTTGCTTAAAGTTTTAATTACTTTTGAATATTTTTTTTTCAAGATTTGCGATATTACAATAGAAACCTTTCCTGCAATTCGTGTAGCTTCTTGTAGTTACGGTGCTGCGGCTACCATTTTATTCTGGTATTGCTGACATTTTTGTCTACAGACACTATGCGCATCGTTTAAATTTTAAGATATTATTTGAAAATAGTTTGATGGAACATATTTTACTTTGTTTTTCGGAGCAGATGGTTAGAGAGTTCGATTTCGATTTCAGGGAAATTTAAATCAGATGGTTCGGATTCCCCTTTTTAAATTTAAGATTTATACGTTTTTCAAGAATTACGTTGTGTAGCTGATGTACCATTGATTAAACATTAATTGATTAGACTGGTGGATTGAATTCTAACTATCTTGGTATCAAAAGAAAAGCCAATATTTTTGTATTCCTAATCCGTTCCGAAAATTTTTATACCAACCATTTTTGTTTTTTTTTCCACTTCCATTGGGTATTTGTGATTTTTTGATTCTTTACTGTCCGATTTTTTGCGATAATTTTCTACACCATCAGTGAGACTCTTAATTGAGATTCTTGTGTGAACTGTGCCTGTAATAACAGAGAAAATTATTTTTTTGTTTCAATATGAAAATTAACCCTAGAATGATTTTTTTCCCCACTTTATTTCAGATACAATTGTTTTTTTTAACTATTGTGCCATGCCTTCATACAGTTTAGCCCAATACCGGTTCAAACCCTGTTAAAAAATGTCAATATTTCCTTAGGCGCTGCTTCTCCTATGTCCATTGAGGAGGTTAGGCATTGCAGCTGCATAAGACTGATAGTGATGTAAGAATAAGTTTGTCTGGGGTACGGAAAGACCCCACATATGCATCCTCTGGTTAGTTAAGTTGGTCATAGTTATGTTTAGGTCTACACGCGAATTGTATTAGGTAATCTAAACAGTGACGTAGTGTGGCTTTAATTTTTGTCTATGCAAAGTACTTCCAAAATTCTTACTCTACTGCGCTACAGTTAAAATATTTTAACGAGAAAAATCTTAATTCAAGTAAAATTTTATTTCCAATCTTTTTTGTCATATAATTTTTTTTTAATTTTCTAACAAAATATTAAGAAAATCACAAATATATGCAACTTTAACCTTTTTTATGTAAATTTGAACAGAATACCCAGTTTTTACTATATATTGATGGTTTTCTCCATATTTTATTAGAAAACCGAAAAAAATTTATAAGGCAAAAAAGATTGGCAAAAAAATTTAATTTTTTATATGATTACATTTTTTCAAAATATTTCGACAATTACATTAGTTATGCTGATTATAATAAGAATTCTAAAGGTAATTTAACGGTGGGCAAATATAAAAACCACGCTACGCTACTGACTCTAAATTGTTCGCAACCAGATGACTTAGAATCTACATATGATAGTAGCGCTTTCTACATAAATAGTAACGCTTTCTATTATTATAAAGTCACAGTCAAACTTAACACGGGTACACAGCGTACATACATGTACAGTACATATAATAATACTTGTAAGAAGGTACACCTGGTAATGGATTTTGTGTGTGCAGAAAAACGTACAATATACACCTTAAGTAGGTATACCCTCCTACTATACATACATATACCACACAATACGTGTATGTATGTATGGCTGTATGTAAATGTAAAGAAAGTATTCTCAAGAGGTTACAGAGCTTTCGAAATGGTAGAGAAATCTCGTGAAATTTATGCATGACGTCTTTATTAGACGGGGAGGTAACAAATCTTAATGGTTTCAATAATTTTCGTGAAGTATAAATGCAAGTTTTTATCTACTTTTGGTGTTTGTAAAAGAACTTTTTTTTTTCTTTTGCACAGACAATGTCCAATATACTTAATATAGAGAATGAAGTTGAAAATTAATGAAAACTCAAATACAACTTATTTTCGCTTTTCCTTATCTTAATCGACTATACAAATTGCTGGCGGCCCTAAATTTACTGCTTTTCTTTTGTGTATTTACACACAGAAATGTGAAAATGTGCCATAATAAATGTTAATGTTTTTACAAGAGTAATTGAAATTAATATGAATTTTACCGCTGAGTAAACAAAGTTTTTGTAAAGTTTCGTTTTTAATGAAAGACATTATTTTTACCTGGGCCCGAAGCTACGAGCTTTGTATGGTGAAATAAATAACACCTTATGATGATGGAGAAATATGTATAACGTTAAATGTAGGTACACCACAACCTACGCCAATTTTTTTTTTTAAGAATATTTAATGGGTACTTCACGAATTCTTTCTTTCGGTTTTGTTTTTTTTTGTGTGGTTTTTTTTGTTTAATTAATTTGGTGGGCGGTGGTCTCGTTTACAGATATTATACATACATACATACATATATACGTACAACTAAGCTATTAAGAACGTCTATTAAAAACTCTAATCTTAATTTTATTTAAGTATTTCTTGGTATTTTCTTTATTTCACCATAAATTCGTTAAATCTGTAGTAGGAGTAGTTATAGAGCAGCATTATATAGAAATGTTTGTGTTTTCCACCAGATTCATCTCAAAACAAGGAAAAGGAAAATCCATTTAAATATTCATTCACAATATTAGAGACGCGTTGGGTCGGACTTGAACATATTTATGTCGGAAGGGACGGGGGTAGGGTGGTTGTTTAGTATAGAGGTTTGGGTAAAATGATAATTGTGGTATTTTAAGCGGACAAAAAGTCTTTCTTTGCGCTTCCATTCCCACTCTATATGCAGAACTTTAATATAGTGACCATAGGCGCCGACAAGGGGGGGGGGTTAAGATGTGGTTTTTTGCCATTGCTTGGATTGTTGATTTATTTTTTAAAAATGGCGTTTTAGTCATATAGATTTCATATATGTTCAAATGTTCATACTTTTTGATTTTGAACACACTAACTTTAAAATTTATATAAAATTTGCTATCTTCGCTTGCAATAAAAAACATTGATTTTGATTGTGGAAGTTTTTTGATCGCTCAACTCGCAACTTTTTTCATTTTTCCAAATCTTTCTCGCACCTTTCAGAAATGTACATACTTCCATCAAATCAAAGTAATTTAAATTCCACTCCGCGGAAGGAGACCAGTCACATGGGGTAACAATTTTTTAGTACGCCAAAAATAATTATTTTGATTCTATCTATTCTATTTTTTTTTTAGTTTTTGTTTTTTTTTTACAAAATTAATTATAGTTCCTTAGGGATTTGGTTTAGAATAATTATTTTGTCTATTAGAGAACTGATTTTTTTTATTATTCTCTATGATTTTGTCCTCATCCATTTTTTCTCTACCCTGAGTCAAATCAAAAATATTCAGTGTATTGAAAAGAAAATTTGTTTTTTGCGAGAGGGGTAAATTTTGCATCCTGGACTATTCTACCTTCTATTCACATAACAGTTTTTTGGCCATTCCCATTCCATTCCAAATTTTGTATGAAATATATTTTTTCTATAAAGGGTACTTAGTCTGTAATTGGTCCCCTTAAGTTTTCATAATAATTTACATATCAATGGTTTTTTTGAGAAAAGGCCCCTAACAGCAATTTTTTTTTTAAATGGTATTTTTATAAAATCTTGTAATTTGGGATAATTCGCACTATCTGGCAACACTATTTTACTAAATTTCACGAAAAAATATGGATTTCCCTGTTTTTTTAGATGGGCCCTCTCTTTCTTTGAAAAAATATTTATTTTTTTCTCTCTCCTGAAAAATATTAAAAATGAAAGTTGGAACCTTTTTGACAAATAACTATCGATTTATTGTTTTTTTTTCTCTTTATTTTAAGGCAGAAAATTTGTTACTATGTACATAATATAGATTTCCATGCTCAAGCTTCATTAAAATTTAGTTCCACAACTACAAAAAGTGTGTAAGAAAACGTATTCAAACAATAAGATGGGCCCTGTTCAATGTATACTTTAACAATTTAACAAATGATAATTGTAAGGATTGTTGTTCTACTCTATAAGCACAGATATAATATTTTAGCTAGCATAAAACTGTCATCAATTCTACATTATACTAAAGAAGAAGAAGAAAAAGAAAAAAACATCTTTATTTTGAACTAAGTAATATTTCTAAATCGCTTGATTACATCTTTCATAATACAATTATTGCTACATAGATACATATGAAATATTGTTAAGTTATCTTGCTTACACATCAACTTTGTATATCTAATGAAGGATGAAGCTTGTTTTCTTATACTTCTTTGGTTTGGTTTTTTTTTTTTGTCTTCCTTTCCACGAAAAATCTAATCTAGAAAATATAAATTTCGTTTGACGTGCCGAAATATATAGAAACATTTACGGAGCACAACCATGAACAACAATATTCTGCAGAGACATATATATTGAGTTCTGAGACAGCCCAAAATCTATTAAGACTGAATTTGTGTTTACAATAGAAAGGAAAGACGTACATCTTTTGGCATAACACACAGTCGATATACATATATACATATAAATATATATATATATAGACTTATATTGGAAGTAGAAAGTGGTTTTGGGAAAGTTTCAATTTAAATTGGTCAGATAAATGGTTTCCTTCTTTTATAATAGATATACATAGTAGGTATGTACGGTACATATGTACTGTACAGGGAAGAAGATTCTTTAAAGAAAAAGAAAAAAAAAAATTTCAATAAAAAAAAGATTTTCTCCCAAAAACGATTGATATCAGTAAATTCCAGGAAAATCTAAATATTTAAATGATATTACCAATAATCTATGAGTATTCTATTTAAGTATTTACATTTACATACAGTGATAAGCATAAGATATATTTTAAGAGGAAGGTTAAGATCTACATAATAAATAATGTAACCCCCTGTACATTAATAAATAAATTTGAATTCAATCAAGATTTCGTATTTCTATTGCACGAAATTAAAGAATTTAATTAATGATTTTAGTGTTACTACATAGCGAATTTTAAAACGACAATTTAAAAATGGCCGGTTGTTGAACTCTATTTTAGATGTCCTGATGAAATTTCAACATTGTAGCTCAACATTATTTGTTTTGCGCAAAGAACTCAATTTTTTTGTGAGCAAAAATGACATTTTTGTTATTACACGCTACTGTCATGATAAAAATATTTAAATTTCCGAACATGTCCAATCCATTAAATAGAAAATTAAGAGATTTTGAAAATAAAATACAGCAAAAAAAAACATTGAACTCTTTGGAGCTATAAATGCAGAAATTTGTTCCCACAGTCCCCAGTATGAGTTAATTAGTGTCAATTTTATATTTTGAGAATTATGGACTCATGATTTTTGATTTTGATAAAAATTGGTGAAGTTAATTTAAAATCCTTCCCATTTATTTATCTCTTTAGTTCAAGGTCAAACTTTAAGCAAATTTTAAATAATTATTTTGGCCTGAATCAATTATCTTTATCTATAGCTCAGATTTATATTTTTTTTTTTTGCTATTTTGATGGGTATAAACTGTCCACACAAAGTTTTTATCCATCCAGGATTTATAGCTCTTATGTTATATTTCTATAACTAACAATAAAATTATGAAAATTTTATCAATTTTTTGCTTAGGCGATTTTAAAAATAAATTCACTCCACCCTAAAATAGAAAATTCTTGATTACTATATTTATTTAATGGATATCTCTTCTGTACAATTATTAGTAACAGTCAGGATCAATCCGTGGCCGAATCAAGGTGGGCCATTTCACTGACTATTGCTGAAAAAAACGGGCAAAGTTGGAGTAGGCATCACACCACAAAGTGACTCATCACGTCAAACGTAATTTTGTATTTCTTAATATTGTTGAGGTTTTTTTTAGGTTTATAGAGATTTTTTTTCTGCCCATATTAGAATCTGCACATGATACGGAATCGCCCTTGGTAACGCAATTTGAATATTAAGATTTCTCTATATAATAAGGAGGATTCTCTAATGAGATTCCAAATGACTGCACCAGAAATGATGAAATTGAAAAAGAGGACACAATTGAAGGGAGACGAGTTGGTCCATTCAAAGAGCATTCGTATAGAATAATATAAATTGATAATTGACAATATAAGAAAGGATCGAGCTAAGATTTGATTCCATAGTATGGACATCAACCGAATTCTACTGCATACAATAAATCTGGAAGCAGGAAGTATACATTTTAATGATAACGCCAAGCTGTGCATGGTGAAACAATTGTGAAATTTTACGCATTTTTTAAAAGATCCACAAATTTTGCTTGAATAAATAAAAAGGTCATTCCTCCTCACTCTCTCTCTGTCTTTCTCTCTCTCTGTCTTTGTCTCTCTCTCAAATAATGTACGTCTGACTATATGAAAATCAGAACATTCAAAAATGAAAAAAATAAATCCAATATAATGAAAAATAAACAATGGTCGCATTTTCCACCATTTTCCAACAACAATGTCTATATGTTCCCATCTAGGTAGAATTTTTTTTTTACCAACCAACTCTATGCTTACCTACATGACATGTGTACGTATGCATGTGCATAAGTATTATATGTATGTATGTATGTATGTATGTACGTACATATATATATGAAATTGCACGAGTTACAAAGTTGCGGTAAAATTCAATTCCGCGATTGGAAAATGTCGTACAATTTCAAGGGAAATATAGAACATATATAGACGGGACGTAAAAAAAAAAGGCATTCAGACTATTGTATTGTGTATAGTATGTAGGAGATAGAGAGGTACCTACTCCAGCATCCAGCATTAAATTACGAGCAGTGCAGTCTGTTGGGATTTATACCATGAAACATTAAAATATATTTATGTACCGTACATACACATATATATCGAGATGAGGGAATAGATAGGGGAGGAGTGGCATGTAGGTATGTATATATATATACATATATGCCAACTACATATAATATGGATTGTCGACTATATGGACTATGAAAAGCAAATTGTACAATTAGTTGTTTTATGATTCTCTCGTATGTACGAAAATTTATTGTTTTGGGCTTTAGGCCGTATTTTCCATATGAAAATTATTAGGCTCTAACGAAATGCATAATTGTAAATAATTACCTATTTTCAATTAAAATGTCATATTATTTATTGTGAAGTTATGAAAATACGTGCGACGCATAGCTTAAAATGTGACAGTTTGTTTGGATTACATATGTAATTCGCTTTGTTTTATTGGATTAGGGAATCGATTTAATAACCGTCGTTAGAAAAAGATTTATTGTGGATAGATTTTATATCATGTTGCAGTTTAATTCAAATGGAATAATATTTTAGAGCAACATTTCATCAAATAGGATCATAATTGATGACATTTTATAGTAGATTTTATAGCGAGTAAACGAGGCAAGCAAGGCATTTGTATAATTTTAGTGCATTTATGTTTAGATAACTAGCTGTATTTGCTTTATATGTAGACACATATGTTCACAAATTGTGTAGAATCTATCATGTTGGTAAAAAAACTTAAAATAGCTGATTTTGAGAAGCAAAGCGTTAAGTATGATATCAAATTTAACAATTTGATTAACTTTTATTAGTATAACATGTGGTAGAGCATTTTCATAAATGAAAATTTTACGCGGTCGCTCAAAATTTGATTGTGGCTTTAAAAAAAATGGAAACACTGAGCAATAGGTCAAATTTAACAATTTTGTTAACTTTTATAGGCAGCGTGTGGTAGAACATTTTCATAAATGAAAATTTTACTCGCACGCATAAAATTTGATTGCGACTTAAAAAAAAAAAAACACTTTCGCATAGGGCACCGCAAATTTTTAACGCAATTTGGGACGTACCTAGATACCTTTAAGTGTTATCAGAGAATATTGTTCTTTCATCCATATTATACCTAAAACTATAGCTTCCAATTTTGGTCAGAATCTCGACTACCTAACCTATCACTCTCTCAGTTGGGTAACATGTGCATCGAAATCTACTTCTCAATGGCGTACACTAGAAAGACTACTTTATTTTATATTTTCTGATAAAATTATTTTGGTTTTGCTTGCCTCGTTCGCATGTTTTACTATTTCGTTCAATTTCGATTACATTTTTAATTAATTTTTCCAATACTTACTTAAGTGATCTAAAGACAACGAATCATTGGGAATTTTTATACTCTTCAGCGTAGGCCCTGTTCTATGGAATCGCATATCCATACAATTTACAATTCGGAAGCATTCTCCGTTCGCTTCATTATGGTTCATATTTGAATTTCGTAAGTATTGGACATGGTAACGTAACGTTTTACAATCATATTCATATAAATCTTCGATTTTCGATGAATTGACTTGAAAGAAATACCGACGAGAAGATAAAGCTTACTTTCTCGGTTCTTTCAGCATCATCGAATGTAATTTCTCTAGAGCCACTCTCTCATTTTTTATTTAGTCGACAATTACATTAATTGTGTAAGAGAGAAAAGGAATGAAAAATATATAATGTTTTTTCGTATTTTGTTTACGCGATACCAAATACGTTGCAGTCGAGAGTCCGGAAACGAAATTTTTAGAAGATACACATTTTCTACGATTAATTGAGCGGACGCATTGACGGTACCTTAGTTTTTTTCAATTTTAAATGCGACCAGAAAAACATACTAATAACTGATTGACTACATTTAGATAATTGCTTAAAATCCTTCCGCTATATGCGGCTAAGTGCGCAGCCATTTTTAATAATATAAAATGAGATTTTATATTAGCGCAATTACCGAGAAATCTAAATAATGGTGCTGTTACCGAGTATTTTATTTTACTTCTTTTTTTTTCTTCTATTTTTTTTTCTTTTTTTTTTTTTGACAACAGTAAAGCATTACTAAATGATACTTTTGCTGTATTAAATAAAGCGATGGCATATTCTTTTAAAAGCACAAGCTACCAATCCATCACGATGACAAATAATACCACCCGTTTCGGCAAAGTTTCTTTTCACTTCACAGTGAAGTCGTTTAAAACAAATGGGTTAATGGCCCAAAAGTGGAAACAATTTCCAGAGGAACAAAATTAATTCTAAAGTATCAAGAATATACATTTTTTGTGAAAAAAAAGTTTTTCAATTTTAAACAAAACAAATTTTTTTTTTTTTTATATACATGGATACTTATATACAGTCATCAACATATATACATACATATAAATATATATATATATAGAATTTTACATACCACCAGTACGTGAAAGTTTGTAATATAAGAAAACTTCTTACATTTTATATACGCCGCTGAGTTTCGAATTTTTTTTTTTTTCTGCTTTTAAATTGAATTCTCATCCCCATCTTCGAGAATCTCCACATCCACATAAAGTAGTACACACACACACAAAAAAAAAAAAAAAAAGAAGAAGAAGAAAATCGGATGTGCCATTATGTACCAAAACCTACTATAAATATTCACCAAGACGTATTACAACCGACATGGTCTGTCAAGCACTGCCCTTTGCATATGTTACCACAAATTGGTTCATTTTTTGTCATTTTTTCTGGATTCCATTCCCATATTATATATATATATATATATGTATATATAGATAAATTGTCTCCTTTAAACAAGACTGATGTAAAGGACAGATTGTCATTTGTGAAGGATTTTTCTATAATCAGAAAAAGATAATAGAAAAAGATGAAATTGGATCCACATCCCATATACCTATATATATATATATATATTTGTATATGTATATATGTATATATATATATGTATTATATTACATATATTACTCTGGTGAAATGAAAATTGCTCCTTGATTGATATTGCATGTCGTTTATTATTATGGCCAAAGCTGGTGCTACCATGTTCCATATAACATTTTGTTCGCAAAGGATATTAAATTTCCAGGAGGCAATCTCATTAGTTTAATTCAGTCGTAGAACACACTTGGATATTAAGTTTTAATGTAATTATTTTACTTGCTAGATTAGATGGAGTTTTGTTAGTTAGTTATTTGACCCAAGAACATCACATTGTTATTTGTACTATACATATTATATACATACA
>JANSTT010017740.1:0-15963 GCA_026745375.1 Platyura marginata | reverse complement strand
ATATAACACGAAAAGCTCATTTAAATTGTATATCAAAATATGCTTAAAGGTTAAATTGTTATCGTTTTAATCCAAATTAAAATCGGATACATATTGCTGAAATATTCCAACCCCTTTTTTCTCCCTATGCCCAATGCAGTACACATTCATTTCCATTCATTTTACAAAAAAAAGGGGGGCTTATATAGTTGTTGATTGATTTAACATCACCCCCAAACCGAAAAAAAGCAATTCTCAACATTGCAATATATACAACAATATGCAAAATATTTCAAATTTAAATATGCGATTAAAACAATTGAATCATTGTTTCCATTCTTTGAAGTGTAATTGGGTTATTTATAAATGGATGTGTAAAACTGATTTATTTTGTATTTCAAGTACTTTTGCCTATGGGTTCCGAGATTTGAGGGTTAGAATATCTACGAATTAGTGAAATACGCAATTTATCAAGGGGGCCTCTATTCTCTATATACTAACAAATCTACATATATATATATATATATATATAATACAATATGAATGTATATATACATGAGTTCTTCCACCATTCTTCAATGCCCCATCCCCCTCCCCCTCTCCCCTTTAAACGAACAGCTCAAAAGACAAAAACATATAAATTGTCTACGTTTTATGGAGATTCGCCATGAATAATGTTTGAGTTTTAACGAATTTTCCGACAATGGTAGATTTATCCGAAAATGTGTACACATGAATTGTCACATCAGAAATGGCGGTGAAGAAAGTAACAGCTCTAAGTTTTTTTTATTGAAGAAAATATATGTTAATTTAAGATGAAAATTTATTGCCACTATATGCGTGTGTGTTTTGGGATTTTTTTTTTAATCTATTAAACGATGTTTTTGTTTGAGTAAAAACCGATTAACCCAATTTAATATTTTTTTTTTATTTATTATTTAACCCTAATCCTATGGTGTGTCTTTGAGACACATTTCATTTTAAAAAGTCTCCTATTCATTTAATACTACCGATCGGAAGCTTTATGTATTTTATCATTCGACATTTTACACACAAAAAAAATAAAAATAAAAATTTTCACTAAATTTAATAAATATAAAAATTACTGGCACCACCTATCAAGGTAAAAATTGTCTGGTTGGATTAGGGTTAATAAATTTGTTATTATTTCAACGGTTAAAAAACTATATGTCAAGGCTCCACGTTGGGCACCATTCTTTTTTAACGCAACTAATTCAAAATATGATTATGAAAATGACGTGATTTAAATTTTTTTTAGATTTTTTATATCGTAGGACCTTGAACATTTCAAATAAGTAAAATTAAAAGGAATAAACATACACGGTAAAAAAAATTTAGCCTTTTTTTAAAAAAACTATTTCGTATTGCATATGAGTCCACACCGCTTTATTGTACTAAAAACTACACAATTGAAGAATGTTTAGATTTTTTATATTTTGTTTTAGATATCTATTTGATGTTTGAAAGTACATAAATATATTTAGAATAGCGAAAAAATTATTATAGCAAAAATTATATTATAGAAAATAAAAAATTACAACTACAACAAAAATCCACGCTCTGCCGTTATGGCACTGCAATCGATTATGTATTTTCAGGGTTTTTTCATCATTTACTTGTAACATATTCGGATTACAGAAAAAATGCACATAACAAAAATTATAGATAGAATAAAAAAAACAGATATCATTAATATGCCAAACATTTTCACGCTCTACCGTTATGGCGCTGCAATCAATTTTTATGATTTCCCAGATTTTTAATCATTTACTCGCAAAGTTATGATTTCAACGATTTTTAATCATTTTTTTGTTGAATTTACTTAATACAAAAAATAGATAAGGACAAAGAGGTACATAATAAATAAATATTCATACGTATGAATTATAATCGACGTAGCCAATTATTTCTTCCTTACTAGCTTAATAATGAAAATGAAATAAAGAGTGGTAACTGCACCCAGGCCATGTTGGGTATATTGTGCATAAGTCCTTAAATTGACCATAGGTAAACCAATTTTTTTATACTTAACCTACCCATTCCCTGTAAATCATTTTCGTCCTTCAATCCTTCATTTTACATCTATTAAATTAACAAAATTTATTTTTTTTAATTTTAAACATTCTCTATGTTGAAACAATTAGCAAAATTAATTAACACAAAATTTACCGAAAATTATTACCATTGTCTATTTTCATTTATTTGATAGAAACACGCAAAAACGATGTACAATGTAAATTATAATTATACCTCTACTTACTTTTACATTTAGTACTTTAATAATAATTAAGCAAGCAAAAACTTGAAACTATTTTTAGAAATATTTTAACGATAATCTAATCCAAAAACACCATTCATGACTAAGTATAGTGTATGTATAGTACCTAACTACATACATATATGGTTATGTATGTATGTATTTATGTATGAGTTGAGTGTAATATATAAATGTTGGGTAAGGGTAAAATATTTTTGTATTTCAATTTGAATTGTTATGGACACCTACCCTAAATTAAGGTACAAAAATTCTTCGGATTTTATTTTTATTTAGATATATAGAGTTATTGTTGCTGATATAGTATTGTGGATACAAGCAAAGAAAAGAAAAGAAAAGCAAAGAAAAGAAAAGAAACGAAAAAAGACCGTCTATTAATTGTGTAAGGTATAAATAACTAGAACAATTCTATTTGGAAAATATGTATGTACAATAAAATATATATAAATACGATAAAGTAGCCCCATTGGCTAGCTGATCCAATGGTGCAATTTGATTACATATTAAAAAGTCGTTAAGAACATGGCACGCACGCTGTAATTTATTCTAAATGAGTAAGCAAGTGCGTTTGCCTTCTCCAATTCCTATGTAATTTAGTAGTCCTTTCAAATTCGCATTATCATAAATTCATTTTATGTTTTTCGTTTTTCCTCTCTCTCCAATGTTTGGATATTATACTACAACACTACTATACTTGTGTGTGTATGTATGTGTATATTTATATTAGGAAACACAAAATTGTAATTCACTGAAGAACATTATTTTTAATGCTAATTTTAGGTTTAACAAGCCATAAAACAATTAATATTTGATGGGGGGCTCGGAAAAATGCTAAGTATTTAATGTTTATGTAGCGTCGACTACGTAATTATATTAAAGATGCTCTAATTTTATATGATTTATTAAACTGATTTATAGAAGAGCAAACTTATTAAAATACTTTTCGTGAAAATCCCCCGTAGTAATTACTCAGACATAATGGGTCAGCACGTCATCAAAAATAAAACAATTTAAATAAATTTATTACATTTTTTTTTCTAAATCTGTCATGATATGTTATCTTTAAGATTACAACAATTAATTTTTTATCGTCCATCTTTTATAGTCGTTCACTTAGGAAAAATAGCTTGACTTCTTTGAATAAAAATTTCCGATTTGTCACCAAAATGAGATCTCCAACCGTATACGATTTTCGTAATGATGACCTTGATATTCTAAAAAGTAACAAATTAAAATTTATTAAAGTAACAAATGATCGATAAAATACCTAGGGTTGTTAAAGTAGCACTTTTTTTGAATTTGTTACATTTGTTATCAAATTGTAACAAACAGGTAATGAATGGAAGAAATGTAACATTTGTAGAAAACTAATACAATTCCCTCCAATTCAGTTTGACAGATACATAAAATAACACAAATAACACAAGATATTCAGAATAGTTCGGAAATATTTCAGAATGCTGAATTGACAACTATACGTTGAAAAAAAAGGTGCAATTTTTGGTAACAAATATATGTAGCAAATGTAACTTGATTTTCGTCGTGTAACATTCACATTTGTTACCAGTAACAAATTAGATATTTTATAGATCATTTGTTATTTTAACAACCCTGAAAATATCTAATTTGTTGCTAGTAACAAATGTAAATGTTACACGGTGAAGTTACATTTGTTACATGTATTTGTCACCAAAATTGGTACCTTATTTTCACCCAATTCGCCATTCTAAAATATTCTTAAACAATTCTGAATACGTCTTGTGACGAGGTTATTTCATGTATCTGTCAAACTGAATTGCACGAAATCATAATAGTTTGCTACATTTGTTACATTTATTATCAGTTTTATAACAAATTCGAGAAAAAAAGTGTTACTTTAACAACCCTGCCTACATGCATGTATATTCCTACCATTGCTAAAAAAAAAGCTTAACAATCTTAACATTAAGTCTGACATTACTTCAGTAGAATTGCAACATCATAAGCAATTGCTAATTAATATTTGGAACAAATTCATTAAAGTAAATTTACAGCTGGCATGCTGCATATCATTCACAAAGGGGAAATTTTCAAAATGACAAATTATCCGGCAGACCATTATAATAGAAAATAAGGGGACAACTGAATGAGAGTAAAAGAGACAATTTGGACAAGACGAAAATATAATCTTAAAAGTTATTTTGTTTTGTTAAATAAGTGCGTTTTTCTCTCTGTCTCTCTCTCCCTCTCTCTCTCTCCCTCTCTCTCTCCCTCTCTCTCTCTCCCTCTCTCTCTCTCCCTCTCTCTCTCTCCCTCTCTCTCTCCCTCTCTATTTTTCTCTCCTCCTATCTATCTCTTCCTCTCTCCCCCTATATCTCTCTCCCTCTCTCTCTCCCTCTCTCTTTCCCTCTCTCTCTCCCTCCCTCTCCCTTTTTGTCTCTCTCCCCCTCTCTCTCTCTCCCTTTTTCTTTCTCTCTCTCTCTTCCTCTCTCTCTCACTCTCTCCCCCACTCTCTCTCTCACTCTCTCTCCCTCTCTCTCTCTCTTTTTCTCTCTTTGTCGAAGCGAATTTAAATACATTTCAGTCCAAAGTACCTACAAATTAAACAAAAAATATTTAATTGGGTGTTCACCGAACATCTTGATTGTATTTTTGGCGGTTTTTTAAAAAATTACAAAATTTTTCAACCTTTTTATTACTGAAGATATGATTTTGAAACTTTGTATTTTTATATTAATTTAAATTTCCAGGATTTTTTGCCAAATAAATTTTTTTGAAAAAGTTAACCCTTTAAGGTCATACATTTTACACCCAATTTTTTTTCCATTTTCTTCCATCACAATGACGTTAGTTTTTTTTAAAAATTGTCCCATTATGATAGGATCAATAATTCTCAGGCTCTCCCATTGCACATGTCAGCATTTTCAATTGTTATAGGCTGGAAACAAAAATGAATGTAAAAAAACTGTACCTAAAAGCTTAAACTCAAAATTTAAATAGACATTTTTTAACAATTTTTTAAAAGCTCTTTACAGCTCAATAATATGAATAGACCAACATTTAATAACCTAATAGCACTATGGAATGGAGCTTTGGCTTTAGTATAACAAATAAAAAAAAAAATCTGTCTAGTTCCACCTACACATATTTACCTCGCAAAAAAAAAGACAATGCATTTATAATGCCATTATAAACAAAAAAAATATATATATATACAAACCCCAATAAATTCCGGCTGATTGTTGTCTTGTAATCTGGACAGAGTGTGCATCACTCAGGATTATTGCAGAATTTTTTTTTTGTATTTCCACAAACAAATGAATGAAATGAAAAGCCTTTTTATTTCATATAAAAAATATGTGAAAAAATTTATGAAATATTTGATTAAAAAATCTTTTTTGTTTTTTTTTTTGTTTTGTTGTTGTTGTTTTATTGTTATTGAACATTGCCAGATAGACGTGAATGCATCAATTTTGTTGGAAAAATTCATTAAATTTTTTTTGACATATCGACGACAAATTAAATAATATTTTTTTGTTAGAGTTAGAAGTTATAAGGCTACATACGATGGACCTGGTGTAATTAATTGAACATTTTTATAAATTTACAATTTATACCTACTCCCTATATTTGTGGCACAAAATTCAATTATTACATTTCTTTTAATTCAATCAATCAATAAATCGAGATAAATGTCATCAAATAATAGGTAAATTCAATTACAGGTGAATAAACCTATGAAGAATTTACAAGTAGAGTATGGCTTCGAGAAAGCCTGAGCAAGTAAGAAAAATAAATTCAATTTTCCATATTTTTTTCCTAAATATTTGCCGCCATTTTGTCCATTTTATTGTAGTAGTAGTTTAATTCTTCGACAAAAAACAATTTCGCTTGATTGCTATGTCTTTTTTCATCATTTTTCTCAATATTTGCTGCCATGTTGTCTATTTTGTCAGAATTAGCCTTAAATGGCAACGGATAAAATGAGAGCGCGAATGATATGACAGGAATTTGATCATCTTCATCAGCGGTACCAGATCAAGTATATGAAACATAATCGAAACCATAGAATTATCTTATTGTAAAATTGTTCAGTGCAATATTCAATAACAAACTACAATTACAGTAGGCGTCCAAAAAGATGAATGCCTGAAAACATGAACAGCGTCCGCTCGAAAACATGAAATTTTATATTTCTTTATTTTTTACGTATTTATTACTTCTACATACTTATCGAATTTATACTAGCTGAGAGTGGTTTTGTCTCAAAACTGACGGTATGCCATGTCTTTTACTTTTCTTAAAAAGTATTTGGAATATTGTGTAAGATTTTTTGATAGTTGAATGATTGGTAAAAAAAATCGATTATTTTTACTAGAAACTAAAAAGTGACTGAAATTGAAAAAGGTGTAACTGTAACAAATTTAGCAACTATAAATCAAATCCACTGCCCTCAGAATCAAAAATAAGAAATAAAAATAGCAGTTTTTACATTGAAATTTTTAATTTAAAAACTTGAACACGCCTGGTTTTAATTTGTCTATTTTAGCCTATTTTGTCGCTACTAGCCTCAAGTGGCGGGCGGCGATCATAGTTGTTAATGTAACAAATGATCGATGAAATAACTAATTTGTTACAGGTAACAAATGTAAAGGTTACACGACGAAAATCAAGTTACATTTTTTACGGTCAAACTGAATTGGACGAAATTTTATCAGTTTGCTACATTTGCTACATTTATTACATTTATTACATGTATTACATTTATTACATTTATTACATTTATTACATTTATTACATTTATTACATTTATTACATTTATTACATTTATTACAAATGTAACAAATTCGAAAAAAAAGTGTTACCAACTGGTGTGCTTATTAAAATATACGTTTTCATTTCAATAACCAGTCATTTGCGGTATACCAGATTGAATATACATTTATGTGAAATCATAAAATTAATTTATTTGTTTATTAAATTGTGCAGTGCAATTAATATCAATAACAAAATGACTAATTAAAAATTTAATTACTTATTTTAAAACTATATATATTTACTATAATGCTTTATAATACTTATATACATATTACAAGTACATATTAGTTCAATCCATCAAATAAATAAATTGCTTTCAATTTGCTATTCAATCAATACAAATCGTTTTTTCATCATTTTAATACGTGTCTGTATTGTATAATATGTATGGAAAAGAAATAAGATTGTTTGTGTTGATTGCATTGAATGTCAAATATTTGTCCATGTTTCCCAAATGACAATAGGGCAAAAAAAATAAAAAAAAAAATAAAAATATTTGTGTACAACTTTCAAAACATCCAACAGGTAGTAAGTACACAGGTAAAAGTATATAATCGGGTAAATAAAATAAAAATAACACATTATTTAGTAAAAGATCAAAAGGAAACAACTTTTTTGTTCTATTATATTGTATGTTGACTACCATATATGTATGTATATGTGTGTATGTCATGTAATGTATGTATGTATTTAGGTAACCTAACATTATATGTACAAAGTAAAATGTTTTTCACACAATTTATGGTCTGCAGAAAATGTTTTCTCAGAAATATTGCTTTCCTTTAAGATTAAGACAACAACTTTATTTCCTAATAAATCATATGTGTTAATTGTGATGGACTCTCTCTCTCTATACTCTCTGTACACCGTTTAGAATTTAAATTAATTTTAAACATTGCGACGCAGCTGTTTAAAACCACTTGAGGGACGAATTTTTAATTTTGGATTTCTTTTATTTTGGATTTTTTAATTTTGGATTTTTTAATTTTTGTTTTTTTTTATTTTGGATTTTTTAATTTTGGATTTTTATAATTTTTTTATTCTAAAAGGTATTGTGATTGTCAATAACGATAAATTTGTTTGAAAAATTAAACGGACGTGCACCAACAGCGCCCTTTACACGCACAATCGTCTTTTCTGTGCGATTACGGGAGCGTGTAGATACGTGTAAATCACGCGTCCATTACTGCGTGAAAGAGTGGTGCGTAGAGTTTGTGCAAGCAGTGCGGTTTTAGGTGCCGTTATGTTATTTGTAAAACAGCGCGATTATTCGAACGAAAACGAACGCTTTCCTTTGTTCGTACTTTGCACTTACACACACAAACACGCACTGCTTATCACGAGAAAGAGACTTGATAATCGCGCAGGAAAGATTGTAAAGGGCGCTTATATCGCTGATGAGGTTAAGGCGATGCCCATATGTATGTAGGTACACCCTTACCTCTATTTGCACGGCAGATACGTTCCACGACAAATCCGTGTAATTCGAAACCGTGTAAAACGAGTCACAACCATTCAATGAGTGCGTTCAATATAAAATAATAGAAATAAAATTGTTTTTTTAATTCTCAAGTGCCGTGCAAATCGAGGGACAGGTGTATATATTATATGCGCATATAATTCTCGTTATTCATTCATCATTTTAGTTTTCAAATAGTTTTTTGGAATTCTACTACAATTTTATAGTTGACAAAATAAATAGCTACAATACCCCTACAATAATTTCCGCCCCCCAAAAAAAAAACAAAACAAAACAAAAGAAGAAAAAAAACCCCCAGCTACTAATGCCACAATATTTTCATAGATTTACATAAAAATATATATTTTTTGATTTAATCAGTTTAATCAGACTTTGGTCAAAAATCAGCATAAATAAACGATAAAACCGAAATGTTTCAGCGGGCCTTCATAATATTTTTTTTTTTTTGGTTTTTTTTTTTGATTTATGAAAGCCCATAAATTATTGATTGATCGCTGCTATTAGAATGAAGTTTGGTCTGATTTATTTAAATCTTGTTGACATTTTTCTGGTTTGAGATTTAATACATATTGAATGTACAATACAATATAAGATAGCTGATGTCTCCCCGACTGAATAGCTATTTTCGGTCCCGTCATCGTAATCCATAATATGCGATATGTACAAGTGAAGTCAAATTGGAATGTTAACATATGTCGTAAGTATGATACATTGAGTATGTTATGATTTTATTTTTAAGCGGAAATAAGTAAGAAAAAAAGAAGAAAAAAAAAGTGGAAGAAAAGAGCAAAGTTTAATATACACGTTAAAATGGATTAGGATGGTAATACAGTTTTTTTTTCGTTTTGGATATATTTTTCAATGTGAGTGGCGTTGATTGGCAAACTATGACAAAGCAGATTTCATTGAAAGGGTATATATATATATATATATACGGTAAAACCCCGATTTGCGGAACATGTGAACTTTTTGGGTGATCCGGAAATCGAGTTCGTACCGAAAACTGAGTTTTTTTTATAATATAACAAAAAACTAGTAAAATTATGTCCAAATTTTCATTTAGGAATTCGAAAAGAAATTATTACAACTTAAGGATCACAAAATTTTAATTAGAAAATTGAGAAGAAACCTTGAATCTTTAATTTAATAATAATTTTTAAACAGATTTAATTTGCGGATCAATCGTTCCATAAATTGAGTCTCACGAACAAAATTTTTTTGGTCTGTTCCGCAAATCGAGGCGTTCCACAAATCAAGGTTCTACTGAATATATGCATATATTTGCATATCATTTTTTGTATAAATCTGCAACATTTAAAATTTTGAGCACAAAAAATTTAAATAAAAAAAAATCTCCAGACTTCCGTCTTAGTAGGCCAGGAAAAATTGAATTTCTTTGTGAAAAAATTCGCAAAAAAGCTGATTTTTTTTATTTTACCACTTAATTAGACTCACAGAGAAAAGTTTCCGAATATTATAGCTGACACTTGCCTCCCAAATGTCAGCCATTTTTTTTCTATCACTCGATTTGCACGGTTTTGCTTTTGCACGGTTTGTAAATTTAAAAAAAAATCTTTTATTTCTATTATTTTATATTAAACGCATTTATTGAAAGGTGTAAGTATGTCTCGTTTTACACGGTTTCGATCTATACGAATTTATCGTGGAACGTATCTACCGTGCAAATCGAAGTATGAGTGTAGTTTTTTTTTCTAACTGTCTTGAAATTACGAGTAACACAATTTTATTCGTGCGCACAGACGTGACAAGTAAATGTAATAAAAAAAATAATCATAATTAACGAAATTATGGAAATTAAAATCATCACTTTTTGAGAAAAAAAATGTATAGCTAGAGGGCTGGCCGAATTTGACGGGACTTTTTAAACATTGCGAAGAACATTTTTAAACATTGAACGAATAAAAATATTTTCTTGTCCTTTAACCCTTTCGTGACGGCTTTTTTTTCGTCAGGATTCAACATTTTAAGTAATTACATAATTAATATTTTTTATTTTCAAAATTTTTCTGTTTTCGGTTTTTTGAACAGATTTTTACTTGAAAATTTGAAGAAAAAAACGTGCTAGACTTGCAGAGAGACTTGTTTGTATGAATCATAAGATCCCGTACGTCAAAAATGCTCTTAAAAGACTAGAATACGAGTGAAACATTTAGTAATACTTTTATCATGTGTTGTAAAACGTTTCCAGTAATTTTTGAAAATATAATGGGCCAAAATTTATGACCCATTAGGTGCGAAAGGGTTAACTCGAAAAGTAAAGTACGTTCTTGGTATTTATTGAATATAATAATGGATACCTATATCGAAATATCGTCGGTCTTTTTAAATAATAATAAATTAAAAAACATCAAAAATAAAGAAAAATAAAAAATAAAAAAATTAATGCAAAAATAAAAATTAAAATTAAAAAAATTTGAAATTAAAGTAAAATTAAATGTTGGAAAAAAAACTCACTAAATAATTATCAAAAAGAAGAAAATGCCAGTTAATGAGTTTTACTTTACAGCGACAAATGTTGTTATATCGATAAACTTATTCTACCATTTTACCCACATTCTATTCGAAAGAAATTTTCTGAAACTAAACCACTTTTGAAGGCAATTTTCTTTAAATTACTTATAATTTATTTAAAAGTAATATTATGTAAAGTGCTTAGGTAGTAACCGCAGCAATGTGTAATAAACAGTTGGAAAATATTCCAAAGTTTCTTCATCAATATTTTATGATTATTTGAGTAAAACATAAACTTAGTAGGCCAATTGTAATAATATTCATGTAATTTCTGTCAATGAAAATACGTAAAACTGACGTAATATATTATTTTTGCTTTTAATTAACGAATTTTATAAGTTGTGTGCCATTAAGACATTTTTCTTTATGGCAATGGTAATTTTCTCTTGTAAGTGTTCGCCTAACTTTCTCATTTATAACTTAATAATTGTATTCATCTTTTTAATTGTGCTGGAATCTTTGATCCTTGGCTTCATCTACTTTAATTTATTCTATTCAGGAGCGTCGTTCTTTCTTGGTATGTTTAGCCGCCTTCCCCTATAATTTTCTATTCTTTTCCTTCAATTGACTATCTTCAGACCTTCTACGCGACCACTGCTATTTTAGTTACTTTTTTGTTGGTCACTCTGGCTACTTTGACCGTCAGTGTTCAGTTTTCTGGCTGTTTATCACCCGATTCGAATCCATATAATCCTGATAATAGGGTTCCGCCTACAACAACAGCTCCAATTCGTCTGATTTCAAGGAAGCTCATTAGTTTGCTGTGAATAAAGTTACTAAACTGAATTCGTACGCCCAATAAAACCATAAAAATTCTCTGATGGAATCAGTAGCGTATTTAGGCATAGGCGCGCGCCTAGGGCCCCTGATGTTTTAAGAACCCCAATTTTCAAAGGTGTCTGCTAGAAAAAACATTTTGAAAAGAATTTCGTTAAAAAAGCGATTGGCAACTTTGATGGTCATTATTACTAGAACTAGTCGTTAACCCGTCAAAAATGACGAGAAGATAGAAACTACCTATCCTCATTCACATTTATCCTTGGTCATTTGGGAGAAAAAAAGAGAATAGAGAATAGGGGACCTCATGGTCAGCCTACCTCTAGGCCCTCATATTGTCTAAAGGCACCACTAGAATCATCTGAAAGGTACCATGGACTCTTTTTGCCTATACGTTCCTGGTGTGTATAGCCAATTGATCATCTGAATCTTAGTTAAATTCGTCTTTTAATCTCTGCCGTGCTGCATTGATTTGAACTTCAATGTTGGACTCAGTCTTATATGTGATGGCCTAATTTTTTTTGGAGTTTGGTTGACTTTGTTTAAACAAACATCATCACCAGTTTATGTATGTATGTGTTCCCTAAACGATAAACAAATTTTATTTTACCTACACATTATACAGGAGGCCGCTTCTGCCAGACTTCCGTTGGGATTCGACGGTAAACCTCCTTTGGGATATTGTTCCATTTCCATATTGAATGTTGTATTTATTCAGAAAATCTGAATCTGAACTAACTTTTCAATTTTCATACAATTTCACAATATTAATAAACAAAAGCTTAGTAATTTTCATTATTATAAATCCTACCAAACCTACACGGTTCCATTAATGAAAAAGTTATATTTTTCACGGTTACAATACCCTTTTATTAACTTACCTTTGACCTAGAGACAATTTATGTTGACAAGTAATTTTCTTCATATAATAGACGCCCAATTTCTTTAAGAAAATAATAACTATCTACGTACGTACGTATGTATATAATGTAGCAACTTTCGGTAAAGGAGCTTTTTTTTCTTTTTCGGTAGTATAATCATACTTAAGTTGATAGTAATTTAGAAAATGTATTTGGAGTTTTTTTTTTACTTTAAAATTAGAACTTATTTTAAACTTATTTTGAACTACTCCTATATAATTTCATACAATATAGGAGGGTCGTTGATATTTTTTTTTTTTTTTGGTTATGGAAAGTATGTACTTATTTCTTATGAAGTTGTTTCAATCATATTATTTTAGTCGAATTGATGTAAGAAAAGCTCTTAGAGTATATCAAGTTATTACCTATAATTGGTAGGAACCAACGTAGTTCATAGTAAGAAATTTTTTTTGGAAAATATTATGTTATTTGGAAAATCATATACCTGTAGATAGGTCAGCTTTTAGTTTCATTTCGATTTGTGCGCAATTATATGTATTATACATAATTTGTATGTACAGTGAAACCTGCCAAAGACGGAACCTCAAGGGACCCGGAAATATTTACGTCTTAAACGGATTTTCGTCTTGCACAGAGTTATTACAAATATTTTTTTTTTTGGAAAATATTGTTGCTTTGAATGGAATAATCAATAGACAAAAAAAAAAGGTTTTTGGACTATTTACAGTTTCTATCTTAGGCATTTTTCACTGTATATTTGTTAGATTTGATAAAAAGTAGATGTACCGTAGAGTGCCGAACAGAGTACCTTCCAAATAGTGTACCAATGGTATGCAATTAGATAAAATGTGCCAGTATACTTACCATTGACATACTATTTGGATCTAATCTTGATCGATGAGAAATTTTCCAAAAAAATGATAAAAACTAAAAATACCCCGATAATTATGCTGTTAATTACAAAATTTATGCTTATATCATACTACTCTGACAGACTGTCAAACGACAACACTGAGTGTCAAATATAAAGTGTCAAATCATTTTCTTTATATACATTTTGCATTGTAGAGTGCCGAATAGTATACCTCTCCAAATAGTGTACTCTGGTGTACTATTTGGATTTGTACCTAAATCAGGGTTAAAAAGTTGCATTTTCCATACAGTGTACCGTGGTTTTATTAATCGGCATTCTACGGTAATAATATTTGACTAGTAAAATTGCTTTAACCAAAAATGTTGTTGTTATTATTTTAAGACTAGGGCGGCTGGTATTGTAAATGGGTAAAATCTCCTTACCCCTTCGACGCCCTCCCATACAAATATTTATAACGTATTTTTTCGTGTTTTCTCCGACTAAATGGCAAAATTTAAAAAAAAAATATATATGCAAAAAAGTTTTTATTTTTTGTACTGCATTAAAGAAGGTTATCATTTTTGATCTATCGTTAACCCTTATAGAACCCCCCCCCCGCATACTAAAATATAATAAAATGGCAATTTTCTCACAATTGTTATATGAAATTGAGAAAAAAATTTAAATACAAAAAGGTTTTTGTTTTTTATGTTGCATAAGTGGTGATTAGCATTCTTTCGTTAACCCTAATAGGACCCACCATACTTAATTACTATTAACTATCCATTTTTCAATAAAACAATTAGAACTTTTTTTAAATTGTATTTGGAGCCCCCCAAGAGCCTCAAAAATCTTAAAATATTGAGAAAATCTTTAGTTCTTCAGTTTTTATGCGGTTTTTAAAAGGTTTCCTTTTTTTATGTTATATTTAAAGTACCAGAAAAGGTTTTTCTTCCAGTTGAAAAATTATGAAATAGGAGACCATCGAAATCGACATTTTTTAACTATTTTTTTAAAACTTCAAGACTTCTGGGGAGACTGAATTAAAATTTTTGAAAAAATTTTTGAAATCAGTTTTTACAACTTTCCCTCACTATAGCGATATATCGATTTCAATAAAAATGCAATTTTTTGATCCGCCCTAGTTAATACATATATCAAAAAATATATGGCCAATATTTTTAAAATAATTAATTTTTTATTGCTTATGTTTGAAAATCAAAAACAAAATCTGGCCAAGAACACACGTCATCGGATGGTTTTTCTCCAGATTTTCGAATCGGATTAAATTTGAAAATTTTTAAGATATCCATTTTTAAAAAAGTCTCAACATAGGCTAAGAATTAGTTCGACGTTTGTAGAAAATATGTGCACAACAATGACCGGAAAATATACGGTACAGTAAAAATTATATGCGGTATATCTACACTACATAGATACCAGACACGAACACACCTAATATGCAATGGAATGAGTGACTCCATAATTTTTTTTTTTAAAGAAAATTGCGAAAACGACTACAGTAAGATAATAAATAAAACAAAAAAATCATCGGTTTCAATATTCAAAGTTAAAACTTGGCTAATAATCAAAATATGAATAGATAAAATTTTCTATCAAAAGTTTAACCGAAATTCCTTTAATCGATCGCTCGGTGGTTTATTTTTTCTCCTAGAAATGCTGATTATGAACTTTCTCAAAACTATATCATGCTTCATATCTGATACTCCTACATTTACTCTTATCATAATATATTGCATTAAATAGTAAAAAATTAATTAAATTTTAAATGTTCAAGTTATACCTACATACATAGATGTGTAGAATTTCACTTCAAAATATTTTTAGAGTACTGGTAGACAAATTACAAGTTACATCATGAAGTATCTGAATAAAATCTCATCCCATTGGCATGGTAAAAAAAAAAAAAAAAATGGGTGGAAAAAAAATACATCAAAAGGATAAAATGTAACTACAGTAGTGTACCGTGAGTTTTCTTTATTTGGTCGGGTTTCTGAACAAAAATTATACAATTCACCACACATTATTCAAAAGAAAAAATAGTCACTTACAAAATATAAGTAAATAAGTATTTTAATTGTATCTAACTGTTAATTTCATGGAACATACCTACTGCTATAGTGAATACATACATAGTTGTTGGTTTGTTTTTTTGATTGAAGGACTTGTATCATTAAAATAGAGAAATAATTTATGTTCCATGTATTTCAGTCATTATACTCTATTGTAGCCGACTACTAACTAACTACTACTACTTTGTCTGCAAAAGGCGCTAAGTACTTCTAATATCCCATCAGCTATAATGAACATTTCACGAGCCACTTCACCTTTCCTGCAAATTGAATCG
>JANSTT010017739.1:0-59534 GCA_026745375.1 Platyura marginata | reverse complement strand
ACATGACTACATAGTATGTTTTACTGTACATATTGTGGTGAAACAATTGTTTTTCCTCGAGGAATCACATTAAAAATGTATTATCTGTGTCGAGTTTAAACTCCATAACCGAACAAAACAAAACAATACAAAACTTTCATCAATATCCTAGGGGAGAATATACAAATGAAAAACTATAAGAAAAAATTATCCTTGACAGCGCCTACATATAAATGAAATATTTATAAGCAACACATTTTTTAAAATTTGTAAATACTGGAATAAGAAAAATGTTCCATTTTAAAAAAAAACTTAAAGCACATATTTACATAAAAAAAATACCTGAGCACTAAATCCAAATTTAGCGATTAATAACCAGTTATATGTATATATATTTTATTTGAATAAAAATCTCTACTCGATATTCAAATATGAATAAAAATTATTAGAAAAATTTAAATTGAAAAAATTTCTGTCAGTAATTTAGTGAAATAAATACCTAAACAATGTAATATGTACTATATATGTAGATGTAAATGAAATATATACACCAGGAGCGCCACCAGTTACTGCAGAACAATGTCTTACATAGTCATAACAACAATAGTTTCAAATTTATCCGAGTAAATTAATAAAAATAAAAAATTTAGTCCAGCTACATATTCTCAACAGATTTATTCAGAAATGAAGCTAAAAATATTTGATTTTGATAATTTGTTGCAAAAATGTTAATTTCTTTTCTTTTTTATTACAGTACAGTAGTAGAGGAAGGAATTCTCATTACTGTCATTCCTTGTATCATTTCTCACTCCACATTCCTCTTCTTACAATCAAAATAAGTACCTTACATACAGACTTTGGTTGTTTGGGATGGAATGAAGTCATCACGCATTTGAATCATATATAAGGATATTTTTGGTATAAAGAAAAGCTAAAAATTTGAATTTTAAATTTGAGATGTTTATTTAAAATGAATCGATAACACAACTTATATTCGCATATGCATATGATATGCAGAAGCAGATACTATATGTATCACCATATAGAATATAAGAACATAAGGGCACTTGTTGGTATAGTATAGAGATAGGAATGCTGATTCAAATATTCAGAAAAACATCCATATGTAAAACGTATGTACATAGGTAAAGTATATATATTTATCCCACCCCCCAAATATGTAAAGTAAGTTAGGGGTGAAATGGATAATCCTTTATATTTTTTCTCAATTTCTATCTCTGAAATTGAACAGTACTGTCAGAATTTCAGAATTGGTTGGTAATTTTATTTTCGAAATTTTTCCAACAATAAGAAAAAAATATTCTTTTGGTTTTATTGATTTTTACAGTGTCAGGAGATATTTATAATTTTGTTAATACCCATTTTACTCAGGCTAATATAAAGAAAAGTAGAAAATAATTCTTTATTATATTTATAAATATCAAAAATTGAATTTATTGGGGATAAATTTCTACCTACATCTAAAATAATGTATCTATGCCAGAAAATAATATAGTCAAACTTCCTTTACATGTAGTACACCTAAATTATTCTCTGTACTTTGTTGATGTGGTTTTACAAAACAAAAAAACCATGATTGAGTCGAAAAAAGGATAGCGTCATATAAAATAATTTATTTTTTGAAAACAATCGAATACATACAACGTTTTTTTACGAGTTTCATCCGAAATTGTTCGCATGTAATTAATCAATACCTACGATACCACACAACATTTTAACTCTATAATTCAAATCCTTATACATAAGTATGTATGTCCATTGTATGTGTAAAACTAAGCTATAGCTCAGCGTCTGTTGTAATCTTTGAACATAATTTATGATATCCTTAACATAAATATTCTATTCTCATATTAATAGCATTAAAGAGGTAGTAAATGTTAATAGAAAATCATTTGAAATCTTGACAAACTTCCAGTAATATAATTGTGATCGCATTTTCAACCTACTTTCAGGTATTTCCATCACGTGTTCAGGTTTTTTAATACATTTTCACTTCAATTTACATATAATTCCATATATTTTGATCAAATGATTATGTAATTCCATGTATTTATTGCCCAATTCCACATGAATTCACTTATTTTCACATATTTCCATAACATTTCATGAATTTCTCCTATTTACTAGCATATGTCTACGCATTTTCATTACATTTCTATACGTATTGCCTTTTCAAATTTATTTTTATTATATTTCCACGTATCTTTCAATTATTTTGATCAGTTCCATTACATTTCCAACTCCACATTATACCACTAATTTTCACGTATTTCTACAACATTTCCATGAATTTTTAATACATTTTTACCGTATTTCAATGCATTTTCCTGTTTACATTAGATTTCTATACATTTTCATAAAATTTAAAGTATTTTCCATCATATTTTCATGAATTTTCTTGCATACCACGTATTTCCATAGCATTTTCATGGATTTTCACCAAGTAAATAGTGTAAGAACAGCTAAAGCATCAGTCGACCGAGAAGATTTGTTAAGATTGTTTTTTCACTAAGTACTTCAAATATAGTTTTTTCAGTGGTAAATACCTACCCACTCACCATAAAGCAAATTCTTTAATCAATACCACATTTCAGTGCACAAATCAACGCTAATTTTAAGATCCGCGCAAGTAAAAACTATAAAATGCGCAATCTAAAATTTGGCATTAATTTCATAACCACTCAATAGTGAATCTGCGCACAACAGAGATTAAGAAATGAATTAATGAATCAACTAAAATGTTAATACACCTATGTTGCATTTTATACTATTTGCCCTGTGGTTGTATATATGTATATTGAGACTTGCAAGATCACCACACTTAAGTATCCTTAACTATACCTAATTATTAAACTTAGTTTTACAAATATCTATAATCTTTATAATAAGAAAACAAAACAAACCGTAGGTGGCTTATAATCAATCGTTTAGCGATGCATTTTGTTTCATTTTCCTCTATAGTTGAGATAAATTTACAGAACTAATAATTGCATATAATATTGAAATTCTAACTGGGTTTCTCTAATATTGCACAATTTATTTTCGTCTTTATATATATAGGTACTTATCTACAAACACTTAAATATAAATGAACCTAACAATATCATGTAATTCAGCAAAGCTCAAATAAATTACCGACTAAACTATCAAAAGCCAAAAAATAAAAATATTCATCGTCATCAACCTTGAACCTTAAACACAACAACAAAAAGTTCCAAGCCATACCTATATTATAGGGAGTATATAGATGTATTGTAATAAAAACTAAAGTAAATGGATAAAACTTCGTATCTCTGCATTATTTCCTTTATATACATATACATATATTATTATATTATATATATTTTAAGTAACCTCAATATGGGCAAACCTGTAATATTTGTTTGAATTGCTGACATTGGAATTGCCAACACATTTCCAATCATATCCGGATCCGATCCCGGGCATGGCGAATATGCAATCGACGAACCTCTTCCGGGTGACGGACTAACCCGACTATGTCGAACACTTAACGCACGATCACTCATTATTAATGCACCGATTTAATTTTCACTACGACTACATATTCATTAATGTTATACGTTTTGTTGACACATCATCAATAAAATGACCGCATTTACATTAACGGGCACATTTTTATTTATACATTCACAAGCCCGGTTCGAGCCCATTGACAAACCAAAACGTAGTATGTATATATATATATATATATATATATGTAGGAAAATACCTAATAACAACGGATGGGTAATGAGTGAAAAAAGAAAAACCACAAACTAAAATCCGTGATCATATACACAAATAAAAGGAAAAAACTATAAACGCTCCGGTAAAATTGCCTAGACTAATCGGTTGAACGTTTGCAATGCAACTGACTGTTTTGCGTTGTCTGATGATGAGAGACAAAAGCAGCGAGGAACATTTTTTTCGTATATAATGTCGTATGATGGGAACTTGCAAAAACGGAAACAGTACGGTTTGGTTATCCTTCCTCAATAAAATATATGTTGGCGCGCGTACATGCTCATTGGCTTGCTCATCATCAGCTTAATATTGGCAACAGACTATTCTCAGCTGCTGCACTGTGCATATAAATAGAGAAGAAAATGAGGAAAATTTTTGATGAAGAGAAAATGAGAGCATGTATTATATATATATATAACTAATTTACCTACATATAACAGTTAGGAGGAAGGAAAACGCAAATGAAAAGTGAAGTGTATGAACGGGCGAAAAAACATTTTTATTTTATAAATATCGTGTAAAGAGAGCGAGTACAAACCGCACATAGTTGGACATAGTTGGTGATTATATGCATTTCTATCTACTACATATACACTACTAAAGCTGAAAAGATACACGAATGCGACAACCGCATGTCAATTTTGGTTTTTATTTAATTATACCCCATATAGTTTGGCGTTAAAGTGACACTAATTAATACAGGGAAAACTAAGTGGATACCTGACCTGGCCTGCTATTAATGGGTTTCAACATTTATTTTTTTCTCTTTTTTTTAATATTGCGATTATTTTGCGCAGACCGATTTAACTTATTAATTATTCATAAATCGATATTTGAAGATTATTTTTATATTCGTCAAACCTACATATATATTAATGTAAATACAATACTATGATAGATACTCGAACGTCTCTAGGATATACAGCGCTGTGCAAAAAAATAGGTTGCTTTATATCTTGTATCACCCATCAATTTTTTATGAAAAAGTCGAAATTCAGTAATTTCTGCTTCTTCTTCTACTTGATAGGATTGATATCTGAGAAATCTATGAATGCAATTATTCATTATTTTTAAATGGTAATATTTTCTAAAAATATTGATGGGAAATAAGGAGTTGTAGGATTTAAGAATATCCTGTGGTGCAAAATAAAAGGTGCGAAAAATTAAATTCTATGAAATACCTCATTATTGAATTTACTGAATTTAGACTTTTTCATACAAAATATGCCATACACCAATCTTTATGCATAGCACTGTAGGTATGGTATGCAGTTCAATTTTAGAATAATACTAAAGGCAATACAATACGTATTTTATTATTATATATGTTGGAGCCTTTGATTTTTTTTTTAAATATATCCTTTTATATATGTACTACTAATTATATCGTCTATGATCTATGTAGAACAAAGTCATTATCTATACACATTTGTCGAAAACTCGTTTTTTATATTTTTGTAATTTTTAATTATCTTTCTATTGTAGAAGACGATATTTTTCTATTTTTATTACTTACTAAGAAAAATAAAATTAATAGTGTACAAAAAGCTTCATAATTCGAAAACATGAAAATGTAGATAGTGAGTTTTTATTCTACAATCTAAGTAGACGACATACTAAACAACGTATTTAGGTATATAAATAATTCAAACATCATAATTCCTGGTCGAAGATTCAATTAACCAAAATATATATTTGACGAAAGACGGAAGTAATCAATCTCCTATTCCTATAAAATAAATAAATATAGACGGAGTCTTCAGGGAATTACATACCTACATAATGCTAGTATAACTATATACCAGACACGAACTGTACATTTTTGGAAGATGAAAGCGTTTGCAAATCTTAATTAATTTAATTGTATAAAATCGTTTTTATGAATTTTTGTTTTTCGGAAGGACTCAGTCTATCGAATATTAGAAGAAGAATTTGTCCATGGATCTCTTCGATAGTTCAATAGTCGATTATATCAAATTGAGTTAATTTCAAGGAGAATCAGTTTTCTCACTACTAATGAATTAAGATACCTTTACCATAAGAAGGAAAAATAAGAAGAATAAGAAGAATAAGGAATACATTTTATACAACAAAAAAATTATATATATATATATACATTTATATTGACATTAATTAATTCAATTAATTATAATTATTCAACTAATATATAACCAAAAAAGTGATAGGCAATGAGTCCGATAATACAAACACTAATAATGAATATAAACGAATTATCGGAGTTATCTATGTCTGACGATGATGATAACGATGGTAAAGTAATTTGTTCATCTGACTCAGTCGCATTTTTCTCCAATTTCTCTTTGATTTCCTTACAAATGTCGGGAAACAGGGCACAGAATGTTTCATCTTTAATATTAAATGCCAGCGATTTATTCGCATAGTCTAACTTTTCATGTGTCATTGTTTTAATTGTTCCCAATGCCGAATTTGTTTCCAACATAAAACTTAAAAATCCAGTTAATATGGATGATACACACCATGCGGGATTCCATTCATCCGGATGAAAATCGGTAATGCTAAGACAAAGTCGCCGATTTACTTCAAATCGTCCATTTGGCGTTCGCATATAAATTGTCGGCGGTCTAAATGGATATTGCTGGGTAAATATTAATGTACCATGATAGTATCCACCAGAGTATGGTGTATTTTCTGGTCCCTTGATTACATAGTGCCATTCCAGCATATCAGACGGCAGAGGCTCTGCACGAATGTATGGTACCGGATCTCTATGTATGCTTAAGTAATCTTGTTGTAGGCGAGGGATTGCACTTCCGAAACGTCTTTGACTCATTTCAATAATTTATTTATGTTATTTTAATGGACGCAAAAAACAAATTCACATAATAAAACAAGAAAATTTATTAATTAAAAATTTTTTTTTCGTTTTTTTTTATTTATCAATACAAAGGTATGCGCCGCAGCCTATATTTTTTTTGACATATCCAAAGACACGTCATTCGAAATGTCAATAAAAACCCCATCAGATGAAAATATTTACACTTTACAGATAATTTCAGTAAAAATTTATGAAGGTGGTTTTAAATTTATAAGCAACTTCAACTTCATTTATAGCTCAAAGTACACTGCATAACCTCTCTTTTTATGACATCATCGTTATTTGACATTTCGAATTTAAAAAAACCAAAATAAAAAGTTTGTGACGGACTAGAATTATTAAAAATTCATTTATTTAATTGCAGGCAGCCAATAAATAAATCAAAATGGGTAAGAGACAACATCAAAAGGACAAAATGTAAGTTAATCAATATAATTTATTCGAGTCTCGAGATGTATACTAACAACTGTGGAAATATAATTTTTCTTAAAGGTACCTTACGTACACCGAATGGTCCCAGTTTTATGGTGGCAAAAAAACTGTGTCCTCCGAAAATGAACACATTAAATTTAAGCGACTACCATTCGATCATTGTACCATCACCATGAGTCCATTTGAAATACCATACTGTGATCGGGATGGAAATATTTTTGAATTAAAAGCAATCATCGATTTTCTAAAGGCATTTAAAGTCAATCCAATAACTGGTAAACCATTAGATGCGAAAAGTTTAATAAAGCTTCAGTTCTACAAAAATCACGAAGATGCCTATCACTGTCCATCTCTGTTTAAGCCGTTTACAAAGAATTCTCACATTGTGGCCGTAGCAACAACAGGCAATGTATTTTCGTACGAAGCGGTTGATCAGCTGAATATCAAAACGAAAAATTGGAAAGATCTGGTCGATGATACACCATTCACACGGAAAGACTTAATCACAATTCAAGATCCATCGGTATTGGAGAAATTCAATATATCGACATTTCATCACATCAAAAAGAGATTACGTGTTGAAACCGAAGAAGAGCGACTGGAAAAAAAAGATCCACAGGGACGTCTAAAAACAGTTTCGTCCGAAACAAAAGACATTCTGCAGCAATTGGAAATTGATTACAAACCTGACTTAAACAATCCCGGCTATCAACCGACTAATCCTACGGACAAACGTATTGCGGATAAATTTAATGCTGCTCACTATTCAACGGGAGCGGTTGCGGCCAGTTTTACGTCTACAGCTATGGTGCCGGTTTTCAATCATGAGGCAGCCATTTTGGAAGATCATGAAGTACGCTACGAACGGGTTAAGAAGAAAGGATATGTACGATTGGCAACTAGTCACGGACCATTGAACTTTGAACTATACTGTGATGTGGTGCCAAAAACATGCGAGAACTTCCTGAAACATTGTCAGAATGGATACTACGAAGGAACGGTATTTCACCGATCGATTAAGAATTTTATGGTAAAGATTTTGATTATAAAACTTAATCGATGGAAATTATTTTCTTGTTTTTTTTCAGATTCAAGGGGGTGATCCAACTGGAACTGGTAACGGAGGCAAATCAATTTGGGGAAAGAAATTTGACGACGAAATCAAACCTCAACTAACACATACAGGACGGGGCATTCTGTCGATGGCCAATTCGGGTCCAAATACGAATGGTTCACAATTGTAAGTAGAATTGTATGGATCTATGGCTGATTATTAAAAAAAAAAAATTTTAGCTTCATAACATATCGGTCGTGTCGTCATTTGGATGGGAAGCACACAATATTTGGTAAATTAGTTGGTGGAATGGACACATTGAGCGAAATGGAAAAAGTCGAAGTGGACAACAGCGATCGACCGATTGAAAACATTTACATACAAAAGGCACAAATATTTTTGGATCCGTTTCAGGAAGCCGATGACCAACTGGAAAAGGAGCGTGCTGATGAAATCGAAAAACAACGAAAAGCTGTTGAGGAAGAGCAAAGAAAAAAAAATCGTAGTCAAAAGTTAAAAGTCTATCGACAAGGAATTGGTAAATATTTAAATACGAGCGTTACATCTTCGACCATATCTACACCACCAGCGAAAAATGAAGCGCTTCTAATCGATATTGAACCTAACGAAAAGAAGGCAAAGAAAAAGGATGCAAGCTATAAATTTGAAAATTTCAGTTCTTGGTAGTTTTAATTTCATCTATAATTCTAGAGACAAATGTTGTCCTTAAAATGTGTACAAATAAACATTTTTTTTTACTAATCACCTCTATCTCCTTGTTCTCGTTCTTTCCAATTTCTCTTCATTTTCTCGATTTTCTGTCGTCGTCGTGTAGCATCAATAGACTTTTTAGTTAGTATTCGGTTTTCTTGATTCTCTACGGAAAGTTCGCCATTCAACAAATTGTCCAACTTTAAAATCAACAAACGTCTTGCTTCCTTTTTGTTTTTATGCAACATACGGTGCATGTGACATTTTACTATCAATCCAGTTGGTTTATGTTTGAGTACAACACAGTTCGACGTTTTATTTGTTGATTGACCACCGGGACCACTACCACGGACACATTGTTCTTCCAAATCATTTTCGACTAGTGTTGGTACAAGTGAATAATTGATTTGCGATTTTGAATTTGAACAAAGTCGGACTAATTCTATGGTTCTACATGCTAGAAATGTTCTATTGGGGATTGAGGATGACGGCTGCCTTAACATACTACAAATGAATGCAAACATTTGGTTTATTTTATAGAACTCGTTTGTGTTTAAGTACTTCCTCCCCTCTCTGTAACCATATCAATATTGTATTGTAAATATAATTCAAAGTCTAAAGATTTTCAACTAACCTTAAAATTAAAATTTATCTCTTCCTGAGAGTATAGAATTTTATTTTGTTTAAATTCGTCCCGAATCCAATTTAAGTAAAAACTTTGTTCTGTTAATTTTAATTGTTGGCCATACCTTAGTAAATCTTTGTACAAACGAAGCACTTGTTTACTATTTGGGGGGGCTCTCATCTTTTAATAATAACTATACAAGTAACTGATACAAAAGTATCAAATGCTTTGTTTAATAGTGAGTAGTTTTTGAGGTACTAAATACGGATTAATTACGAATTTACGGATTACGGATAACAATTTTTAGCATTTTTAATAAAAAAAACTTGAGTTATTTATTTTATTTTGACAATTGAAAAAACATTTTTCTCGCTCTAACATACTAATTATTTCAATTTATATGTCGGCTTCTCATCTATTGCGTGAATTATACAGACGTTCATGTTCAATTTCAAATTTTTTTTAACGAGTTTTCATAAGGCAAAAAATCGATGAATGTATTTTTTTAAAAGTCAAGGATTTACTCTAGAAAAAAAAATTCGGTGTAAAATAAAGCTACACTTTTCCTATTTGCAGATATGAAAAGCTTCAGTGTTTTTTATTGTTTTTTATAACAAGTGTTTTCTACCTAAATTAAAAGAGGTGGTTTTTTTGTCTTTTATTTTTTAATTTAAAAAATGTTTTAAATGCAAAAATATCTTAAAAAGTATTAATTAATTTTCATATCCATCATTCGTGTGTCATCAAGAAATGTCACAAAGGCGGGCAATCTAACCCATAAATAGGTTTGAACCTTATTTTTTTTTAAATACCCGCAAGAAAATTGTTTCTCTTTCCAAATTCGCCGCACAGTCGCCATTTCTTATGACATTATATCGGAAGTGAATTTTACTCAAAATTGTACACAAGCGCCATCATCGTCGAAATCTTCTGGTTACGACAACCATTTCTATCACATGTGAGTAGTCCTATTTTATTAAAATTTTACTAGAATTATTGGTAATTTACTAAATTTTTATATTGAATGTGTGCAAACAGATCCTATTAAATGATTTGTGCATATTTTCAATGGTGCAATCAACGTATTTAGTGTGGAAAAAGTGTGTTTTCTGTGTGACGTTTGTGTTGGCAAAAAATGTAGGGTCTCGCCAGTGACGAAGATGATAAGCCTTCTTTTCTTTCTTTTTTTCTTTCTCCATTCACCCACGGTAATATTCCTCACAATATTTCTAGTTTCATTTGTACAATTTGCATAAATTATTTCCCCAATGGCGTACCATTTAAGAATTTATGTATTTTTAATAGTTTTTTTATTTGTAGATTATTGTACTTGTCTCGGCTTTATTTTCCGGCATATTGTGTGACAAACACGTTTTTTAATGGTTTTGTACGCCACCGCCGCGTGTATTTCGGATTTGCGATTTTTTCTGTGGGACACAAGCGACAAGCAGACACACCAACACAAGCAAGGTGAAAAACTGCTTACGTAGGGTGGAAAGGAATGCATTTCTCAGATTTAGTTTTTGGTGCTCCCCCTACGGTATTCGGAGAATGGAAAGATCATAAATTTTTTTTTTTTTTATTTCAGCAATAATTAATGTTAAATAAGTTACTGCAGTATTGTGGCAATTTATTGACCTGTCAGTTACTAGGTTGGTATGTGTTTGATGACTTACCAAAAATCAGATAATTTGTACCTATATCTAATTACACTAAAAATAATTTCTTTTATCTAATTACCGTTGTGTTGACCTTCATCAAAATTATTTTGATAATATAATAATTTGACTGATACAGGGGGCAAGTGTTTCGGAGTGTGTATTCAGCTACATTAATCAATGTCTGCAAAGAAAATCAATACCTACTCTAAATATGTGTGGACAATAGAAAAATCTAGAGAAGGAATCATAATATGGAACGGATGTTAATGTTTTTTTTATTGTTCCTTTGAAAGTTTTTTTTTATAATTTTACGAAAAAAAACGCAACTTATCGTTTTTTTTTCTCTTACAAAATAATACCACTTCATTAGTTTGTATGTTCGCTGGTCGTTGATTAGAAGGCTATCACTAGATTTTATTTAAATTGTTGATGTAGGTAAATTATCAACCATCTGTTGTTAGATTCTGATGAAAACTATTTTATTAGTAATCAATAATTTCTTAAATTCAGTTCTCATTATATACTCTTAAAAAAAGCCTCCCGCTCTCCTTTATCTTTTAAAGCGACTTAAATTTTACAGTATGCACGAAATGGATGTTATTGTAGTCGGATTTGTGATAAGCTTAGAAAATGTACTCCAATAACTTTGAGTTAATTTCTCGAAACACAATTCTCTCTTAAGCACTCGATCAAAAGAAGGTTCCTCAAACTAACACACTACTCTGGCTCTGTGCCGTCCGGCCAACTGTCGACCTCATAATACTCAGTTTGTTAAGAAAAAAGTACAAACGCTTGTGTAATTTCGTAAAAGAAGTTTTTTTAGTTTTAGGGTTGTTAATGGTTCTCTTTCAGCCCTTAAATCATTTTAAATGATAACTTTAACAACGTATGTATGAAGTGGCGTGTGTACTTCAAAATGAATGAAGGCTCATTTTTAGTATTATTTCAGTATTTTACAAAAAGTAATTTTTACCTTTTTTTGTTGTTGCAGAACTAAAGAAAAAAAAAACAATCAAACCACCCCCCTCTATTTTTTTATCGACTTAAAAAAGCTACCGACACCGACACACAAAATTTATATAAAAATGGCTGATCTAGATGATGCACATTTCGAGACTGGAGATTCTGGTGCATCGGCCACCTTTCCAATGCAATGTTCAGCATTACGTAAAAATGGTTTTGTGATGTTGAAACAACGTCCATGTAAAATAGTTGAAATGTCGACTTCAAAGACTGGTAAACATGGTCACGCTAAAGTGCATATGGTAGGAATAGACATATTCAGTGGCAAAAAGTATGTAATGGATAATTTGTTAAAAATTGAGAAAATCTGAGATGATTATTTTTTATTATAGATACGAAGATATTTGTCCATCTACTCATAATATGGATGTACCACATGTTAAACGCGAGGACTATCAATTGACTGATATAAGTGATGATGGATATTTGACTTTGATGAATGATGGTGGGGATTTGCGTGAGGATCTTAAACTTCCAGAAGGAGAATTGGGTTCTCAGCTTCGTTCGGAATTTGACGTTGGAAAAGAACTATTGGTAAGAATTTTTTTTTAAATTTATAAATATATAAATATAGAGGAAATTATTAAATGATTATCGAATGTTCTTCATTTCGACAATAATTCTTTCTTTCACAACAAGCTGATTACCTTAATTAGATAACTTCATTTATGATTGGATTTTGTTTGAATAAGCCAAAAGAGCTTTGTTTATTTATTTACATTGCATTACTTTGAATACAAATATTTCGTTTGTAATTTGTTACATCGTCATATTAACAAGACCGTGAAATTGTACATTTAAAAAAAAAAAGAAAAAAGTATGGTGTGAAAATGTTCAAGGTCATGTGCGTAAGATGTTAATTAGATTCTTGCCACGTGGTTGATACAGTTTATGAAAAGTGAAAAAATGTTTATCTCTTATTTTGTGTATGTAGATGATTTGAGAATTTTTTTCTTTTTTTGGTTGTGTATGCATTGTGAAAATGATAAGAGAATTATTGTTATTGAACATAAACTCATCGAAATACATAGACCGATAGTGAATACTAAACAAAGCAATTTTTTTTTATTAATAATTTAGAAAAACATCCTAAAGTTCAATTGAATAATTTCATTTTTATTTTTTTTTTTTTTTCAGTGCACCGTACTCAAATCTTGTGGAGAAGAATGTGTTATCGCCATTAAAACAAACACAGCCCTTGACAAATAAAACACTGCACATCATACCTCGCCCGTTGCTTATTGTTTATTATTATATTTAAATAATAATAATATTTAAAAACAAAATTAAACATTTTTCTGCCAAAAAAAAAAAACAAAAAACAAAAATATAATACATTCAATATAATACTATGTTATAAATCAAGAAAGAGGTTGACAACTCAATGCATGTTTTAAAAAACTGAAGAAAGAAAGAAAGAAAGAAAGAATAGAAAAAACCTCAACACCAAGCGTAGTTGAATTATATAAAAAAAAACAAAGAATATTAAAAACAAAATAAAAAACTGGCAATATTTTCTATTATGAGCACCGCGGTATGAGTGCCTCCAGGGGTGGTTTTTTTTTCTTTACATTTACACCATTGTAATTTAAAAACACTTTTTTATTATTAACATTTATTGAAAGTAATAGCGCGCTACCCCCTCCTCCAATTGGGGGGTGCCGATTTCCTTCTTTTTTTTTTGTAATTTAATAATAAAAAAGAAAATTTATATCGCGTTTTAATTCTTCGCTCGCGCTATGTGATTATTCATTTTTTTTTGTTTTATTTTTTAAAATACCACATCAACCGTTTTTTATATTATAAAAAAAAATAAATTAAAAAATTATTTTATTTGGAAGAACAAAAAAAATAAATAAACGCAAAAAACTAAAATCCAAAAAAAGCATTTAAAGAATGAAATACCTATATAATAAAAAAAAAACTAAATGGGACCCTTGTAAATTCCTAATCTTTTTTTAAAAAAAACACTCAAAAAATCTTAATAAAATCGCAGCATCCTAATTTTTTTTTAATTAATGTCTCACATACTCATTAATAGTTTATATAAAAAAAAGAAAATCAAATCAAATGAAATTTGTTAAAAATGTTTCAGTCATAAATTTTTTTTTTTTTTAAAGAAATTTCTTTTGTTCCCTAGTAATTATACTCATTCATTTTCATCATGGCATAATAAAAAAAAAAATAAATTAATGAAGATGTGTTGCAGTGCTTTTTCTTTCATTCTTTTTGTAAAATAAACCTTTAGCAGCCTACATAAATAATGATTAAAAATAAATATTAAAAAATTAAATTAAAAAAAAAAAAAACAATCCCAACAACGCTTGTAAAATTTCTTTAAAAAAAAACTCAATTTTTGAACAGAAGAGAAATAAACAAAAAACAATAAAAAGATGTCGTATGATTTACAAATTGTTGTTAAACTTCTATGAATTTTTTTTTTTTTATTTTTTTTGTCCAAAAATAATTATCAATAGAGTTGATAGATGTACCGCACAACATTATGTTCCCTTATTTAGTTTAAATTCCATATTTAATATAAATCGAATGTTGAGATTTGAGTTAACACACACAAATGGAATCTTGTCGTAATCAGAAGTAAAAAAATTTAAAAAAAAAAACAAGTCACTGTTAGTTTGAATCTTAACATTTTTTTTAACTATCAGCAGAATGTCTGAATTTTACTTTCCCCCCTTGTTTCCACCCAGCTCAGTTAAAATTTAAATTAATATTTAGATTAAATTAATTGTAATTAATAATCGAATAATTTAATTTTTGTGACTGGGAAAATTGAAGATTTTTTTTAACTAATTTTTTTTTAGCCCAATTTTCCTGCATTATTATTTTCTATTTATAAAATATGAGAGTAGTTTTGGTTTTTTTATTATTAAATTTTTAAATATTCAACATAGTTTTATTGTAGTTGGCATTTTATTGCAGGCTGAACATTTTGCGATAAATAATTTAACGAAAAACAACTGGAGAAGGAAGTATAAATTTCATCTTGTTCCTTTATTTTGAAACGATTTTTGAACTTATTAATACATATATTTTTGATTAATTCTTCTGGAGCGCCTCCCATCGCATCCATACTGTGTCTATTAAGGAAATGATTTTTTTCAGATAGGAAATTTATTCCATTCTTGTGTTGCAGAATATTTTTTACATCAGCTAGAGATGTAAAACTATAGGTAGATAGGAGTTTGCGAAGTCTATTCAGAAATTAAAATTGAACAAAATGCTACTCCCACACGTTTGGAAATGTATGGTATGTCTCATCATAATTGAAATTATTTTAATTAGACGATGAATTCCTTGTAGACTTTTTGCAGTTGCTTAGAAGTTGTAGGAACAACATTTGACGTCTTATAATTGATTCAAAATACATCAAATAATCTATAGCATTTTTCTTTAATATCTTTTCCGATTTTTGTCTATATACTTTCATTTAGATTTTTATATTGGCCATAGTGATCGTCATCAAAAGAAAAATGTCGGATATTTTAACACATTTATAGATTTAAAACTGCATTTTAGAACCAACAGTTTCCAAAGATCTATCGGCAATTTTAATTCTATCCTTTATTATATTCATTTGATCCTCAGATATTCCACTAGTTTTAGCGCCATCAATTAGAAAATGATGCATAAACAGTCGTAAGCTATCTTTGAACACCTTAAGTTTTACGCTCGGCGCAATTCGTTCAAATACCTACAAAAATACGAAAACCGATTAATATAACATTGTGTAAAATTTTCTTTAAAAAAAAATACCTTCTTGTATATTTCTTCCTGATCCAATAATAATCCCAAAATTATTTGTCTGACCAGACGTAGTGTGACTTTATCCAATTCGCCAAACTCTACAATTTTGAGAACGGATAACGGTTGACCACCGTTCTTTATGATGTACGTAAGAAATTGGGATAAATTTATAATTTGTATGTTCGTATGTGTCTTTATGTCACGAATTCTATCCCACAGAGCAAATTGAAAGGCTAACTAAAATTAATGGTTTGATTAAAATCAATATGCCGACTATATATAGTTTGTGCTATAAAGATTGAATCTCTGTTAAGAATTGTTAAGACTAATATTTTCTCTTACAGTGGCGTTCAATCGAGTGGAACTTCACTTATTTTTTATAGAATAGATAGATTATGGATGGCACAAACTCACGAAGAATTATTGTGATTTTGTTGTAATTACTTGATATTTTCGATCAAAGTCACAAAATTTCTGGGCCAAGACCGCATAGTATGGATTAAATATTTTTTCCGACAAACAGCAATGTATGATAACCGTTACTATGACCCGGTGATCTTTTATGCTCAGTTGTAAAAGTTTCTCAAAAGCCTCAATAAAATCCTAAATGGAAAAAAAATTATTTGTAATAAAAAAGCTAAATTAACAAAATTTCGTTACCTCAGCAGACATTAAAATACAAAAAACATTTCGTCTATCGTCGGTATTCATTCGTTGTTTCTTCGCCAATGCTAACAATTTCTCACTAAATTTATTTGCTGTTTCGCCATTACCATTATTGATCACTTTTGCCCCACCAATGTCTTGAACATTACCCGTCCAAGCAGAACCGACCACCCACCATTTACCCCGTCGATCAGCCTTCAGTAGATCGTCCAAGGTTATGTTTAACGTTGTTACATACTTGCCATTCAATAGCAATGATTTCAAGATTTTACGTAAATGCTCAGCCAGTGTTGGATCATATTGTGGAATTTTATTAACATTATTGTTTTTAACAGCCAGCAATACATTAAGCATATACTGGCACCGTGAACTACAACATGAAAATGTAATGAATAATAATTAAACAAGGGGGAGAGGGGGCAGGGTAGCCATCAAAATTAAACTAACTTTGTTTTAAGTTCCGGTGACAAGTCATTCGATTTCTTTTGAAGACCTAAAATCATATCTTTTAACGCAATTGGATCGTCTTTTCGTAGCGCAAAACCAACCGATCGTAATGTTAGTAGAACGCATTCAACAGATTTTTCCGATAAATTCTGAGTCAATTTATCGAGAATTTCATAGATGAGATTGTGTTGAAATATCTGCATGGATCAATATTTTTTTTTAAAAATAGAAAAATATTCCCAATCAATTTAAATTACCTTAAAAGTGTACATGTGACATAGAATAAAGATGATGTTATCCAATTCTTTATTTTCGACGTCATATTTATCGATCTTCTTTACCATTTCATTGAATGTATTGACCAAAGTTTGTAGTAAATGCGCACCTGAAACAACAATAAAAATTGTAATCTATTTGCATGTTTGTACGGAGGATATTTTGAATAATGCCATAAGATGACATGATAAATTGACAAACTATTGCTGCTAAAGAATAATTTACCAACTTCACTGCCAATATTTGCGTGCAGAACGGCAATCAAGAGTGTATGCTCTAATACCATACGTTCAGGTGCTAGAGCATTACTAACCAAACTGTCTAACATTAATGATGACAATGTGTTATTCATATCAAATCTTGGATTTTGCATATATAAACCATCAATGTCTGTTGCTATCCTATGGATATTTGCTTCAGACAGACGATTTAAGCAACCTTTCAATTGTTTCCGAAGTCTTAGCAATTTTTCCTTTCGCTGTGGATTTTCATCACTATCAGCCGCCATACGAGCTCTAATATGTGGTGGTACATATTTTGTGGCATCATCAGCCTTTTCCTAAATGATATATGGATTAGAGCATAAAATCATATTGAACAAAATGCAGATGACCAACTTCAATAACATCTCCATCTTTGTTTCTACTTCTGCCATAGATATCTTCCCAAATTTCTTTCGAATTTGACAATGGCTGATCATCCATATGGTCGGAACTTTCGTCTAAGCCTAGAAGAAATTGTACTTTAAATCGTAAAGCATAAATTTGGTTATAGAATTACCTTCTGTAATATCATCTAATCCATCATCCTCATCAACAGACCGATTATCATCAAAAGATTCACTGGCATTACTATCACTCTCAATGTCACTGTTCTCTTTGGCTCTTACATATTTTCCAGACATAACACTAGATTTTTGGATTGCTCCATTTCGACTTCTAGAAATTGATATTTCTTCGGGTTGTTCATCATCACTATCATCAATGTCATTATCATCGCTATTTTCGTCTTCAACATTATCATCTTGCTCAAACTCCGAATCACTACCACTAAGATCCGAGTCAAGTTCATCATTGTCGTCAATTTGATGTTGTTTTGCTATTTTTTCCCTTTCGTGGACTTTATGTTTTTTAGAGGATGTCACATTCGGCAATGGTTCCACTTTTCTTTTCGGTCTCGATGTGGACGAATTTTTTGTACTATTACCAGTAGCAATGAATAAATCTTCTTGGAAATGATTGTCCAGATCATTGTCAGCCGTTTTTTTGGCGGCATTATACATTTTTTGTATATTTTCCGGTAGGCATAATTCGAGCGCATAGTCTAGACCATCGTTGAACATTTTCGGAACATGTTTTTCACTTCGTTTCTTATCGATTTTCAGTTGTTTTTCTAATTTACGAATAATTTTATCTTCATCCTCATTGGCACTTTTCAGTTGACGAACTCGTTGTTTGAGCATGTCTTTTTCATATCTCTTTTGTTTTTGTTTTTCCCGTTGCTGATCTAGACGTAACAAATCCTCTGCTTTATTTTTACGTTTTTTAGAACTGTAAGTGAAGTAATATATTATTGAATAGATTTTAAATGACTGAGTATGTAAATTACCTTGTTCCAGTTCCAGATACCTTTAGTTCCATTTCTTCATCACTTAGCTCAAAATCTGATAGAATCTCTTCATCAATCTCATCTAGATTTTCACTAATAACATCCTCGTTTTCCTTAACACGTTTCTCGACTTTTTTACCACTTTTTTGTTCCTTTAATCTGGCCTTATACTCAATTTTTAGTTCCTTTTTTCTTTTGTGGAAATGAACCCGGTTTGCTTTTTTCTGAAGACGTTTATCCTTCCGTAATTCTTTTCTAGTTTTTGGTCGTTCATTTGTTTGTGATCCTCTTTTATTTTTTGGTGGCATATTAGAAAACTGCCCTCGGTTATTCTTGTTGTTGTTGTTATTATTGATTACTTTCTACTCGGAAGAACCCTTTCGAAGCAGGAAGTAGTTTTTATTCTTGGAATTAGAATGTTTTGTTTTCTATTTTGAAAGATTCACCACGCGTACACGTTTTCACCTCTGACGGAATGTCAAATTCAAATTTTATAATGAAGTGTTGGCAACACCGATTTGCAGTCATTTTCACTTGCTGATTTGCTCACCTCGAACGTTCTTGATTGTTTTTTGGGGTTATTCAAATTTGTACTTGTGAAAAAGTTGAAAATCTGTAAATTAAAATGGCATTATCCGTTCCAAAAGCGCCCGGCGTTTCGCAAATGCTAAAGGATGGAGCTCAGGTAAAGGAAAAGTTTAATTTAGTTATATTTTTTGAGAATTTGCTGTCCGATTAGTGGAAGTTTTTTTTGTTCACACCCCACGCCTACAAGGTTTTTTATTGTTCACGTGAATTGAAAAATTTATTGTTTTTCCTAGTTTCCCGTAATTCTTGAATAAACAAAAGATTTTTCTTTTCTTACTTTCCATATCATCATTGGAAATTAGCATAATAATTAATATGATCAATGAGTTAAAGCACCCCAACAAACTTCCATTTTATTCTGTCGACATGATTTTTTTTCTCATATTTATTACTTCCAATCAAAAAATCCTAAATTTATAGATGTTCCATGGTCTCGACGAGGCAGTCTATCAAAATCTCAAAGCATGCAAAGAATTTGCACAAAGTCTTCGTTCGGCCTATGGACCAAATGGCATGAACAAAATGATAATAAATCATTTACAAAAACAATTCGTCACCTCAGATGCGGGCACAATTATTCGTGAATTGGATGTTGAGCATCCGGCTGCAAAACTGGTTGTCATGGCCAGCCAAATGCAGGAAAGTGAAATGGGCGATGGTACAAATTTTGTCGTCATATTTACCGGTGCCCTATTAGATTGTGCCGAAGAATTGTTACGGCTCGGCGTTACAACATCAGAAGTTGCTGATGGATACGAAAAAGCATTACAGAAATCATTGGAAATTCTTCCATCACTTGTTATACATAAAATTGAGGTACGAATAGTCTAGTTTTTTATAAGAAAATAACATTCAATCAATTGAAACACATTTCCAGACAATTCGTGATAAGGACGAACAAAATGCCATGGTCAAAGATTGTCTTAAAACGGCAGTTATGTCAAAGCAATACGGACAAGAAGATTTTGTGGCTGATCTGATTTACAATGCCTGCATATCAATTTTACCCGAACAGACTACATTCAATGTAGACAATATTCGAGTGTGTAAGATTTTAGGCAGCACAATTTACCGTTCGGAAGTTGTACATGGCATGGTTTTCAAACGATTTGTTGAAGGTGATATTACAAGTGCCGCAGATGCTAAGGTGGCTCTATTCTCGTGTCCAATTGATATTTTACAAACCGAGACAAAAGGAACAGTTCTGATTAAATCTGCTGCTGAATTGATGAATTTCAGTCGTGGCGAGGAATGTTTATTGGAACAGCAGATAAAGGCTATTGCCGATACGGGCGCCAAAGTTGTTGTGGCTGGAGCCAAATTTGGTGATATGGCTTTGCATTTTTGCAATAAATACAATTTGATGGGGGTTCGATTAAATTCAAAGTTTGACATGCGTCGTCTGGCCAAAGCCGTTAACGGAATCGTTTTGCCACGTCTCACAGCACCTACACAGGAAGAATTGGGCTATTGTGATGCGGTTGTTGTCGAAGAATTGGGTGATACGTCCATTGTTGCATTCCGAAATCAAGGTGCAGAAAGTCGTATTGCTACAATTGTTATACGAGGTGCTACCGACAATTATATGGATGACATTGAACGGGCTATTGATGATGGTGTTAATACATTTAAAGGACTTGTACGTGATGGAAGGTAAACCTCAGTTATATATGTGTTAAGAAGGAAATTACTTTTATCGTATGATTTAGAATTGTTGCCGGAGCTGGAGCCGTTGAAATTGAATTGGCACAGCAACTTGCTGAATATGCTGACACATTACCGGGACTCGATCAGTATGCTGTACGAAAATTTTCCACTGCCTTAGAAGTATTTCCAAAAACTTTAGCCGAAAACAGTGGCGTTAATGCAACGGAAGTTCTCAATTTACTTAATCAATCCCATAAGAAAGGTGGCAAATCGACTGGTTTCAATATTGATTCAGAGTTACCTGCCACAATAGATGTGAATGAAACGAAAATCTTTGATTTGTATTTGACAAAAGTATGGGCTCTTAAGTATGCCGTCGAAGCTGCTAATACAGTACTTAAAGTTGATCAAATTATAATGGCTAAGAGAGCTGGTGGACCAAAACCAAGACAAAATGCTGGTGATCAAGATGAAGATTGATTTTCTGTTTAATTTTTTGCCTATCATTAATCGTCACGATGGTCACATGTTTTTTTTAATGTCGAATTACACTATGTATTAACACACTTTTACATATTTTCAATATTTATACACAAACTCTCATACCTAATAAACGAGTAAAATGGAAAAAATATGGTTGATGTACATGATACACGTCCAAAAAAGATGAAAAGAAACTCAATTATTATAATTAGTCTAGTACCATTGACAAAGTATAATTAATGGATAATTATATGAACTACCAGCTGCCTAAATCTCTTATTATGTCTCTCACTCCAATTTTAGAAAAAAAGATTGGAGAAATCTCCCTTCATTTACGGATATAAATTTTCCATTTCTTATTCAGAAAACGAATAGATCCCAATGTTCACTCGTCGCTTTTTTGCCACACACACACACACATTTACTATATTTTTGAGGTTAGGATAACATGGGCAGTAGAAGATTATTGCAGCAATTAGGATCATTAAAAAATACGATTTTCTTAAAAACAATCAAAATGAGTGGTTTAGAACGTGTAATCACAACAAATAACTTGGCTGAAGAACATTTGGCTTCGTTAAAGTCCGAGGTAATTATTTTTCGCTATGTTCAGGATGGAACGATGGGATAAATAAATGTATAGATCACAGGAATGCTACAGATATTAAGAAATTTTTAATTTTCAGTTGGCTGCCATCAAAAATGAAAAAATTATCCAAAAGAAAAAAGAACTAGAAGCGGAAAACTCATCTCTCATCAAACAAGTTAATATTGCCAAACTGCAACTGATTCAATTGGAGAGTCAAAATGGCAAAAAACAAATATCTCTACCAGATGATGAAATCGCATCGATAAAAAACGAACAAATATCTTCACCAAAAGAATCATCAGTAAACCCCGTATCTGAAGCGAAACCATCTAAGGAAAAAAAAACGAAAAAAGAAAAGCCAAGTCCAGCACCCAATAAGTCTAAAAATATTGAAGCACCAATCGACGTGGGACGTCTGGACATGAGAGTTGGTCGAATTGTTGAAGTTAGTCGCCACCCAGATGCTGATGGATTGTATTTGGAAAAAATTGACTGTGGTGAACCACAGCCCAGAACGATCATTTCGGGTTTGGTTAAGTTTGTTCCCATCGAAGAGATGCAAAATCGTTTGGTTATTGTTTTGTGCAACTTAAAACCGGCAAAGATGCGTGGCATCACTTCCGAAGGAATGGTTATATGTGCTTCGTGTCCAGAAAAAGTTGAGATTTTAAATCCACCGTCTGGATCGGTACCTGGTGATTTGATTCATTGTGACGGTTTTCCTCGAATTCCGGACGCTCAACTAAATCCGAAAAAGAAAATTTTCGAAACTGTTGCGCCCGATTTGTTGACCAACGATAAGTTGATAGCTTGCTATAAGGGATCACCGTTAATTGTGCCAGAGAAGGGCGTCATTGTTGCGCCCACTTTGAAGAATGTTAATGTTAAGTAAGTTAATTTTGTAATATTTTCTATACATTGAATTACACGTGGGATTGTTAAAAACTTAAAACTTCAAAAGGTTTATTGCAATTTATTTTGAATGTGTATTTGTAAGGAAAAAATATTGAAAGATGTTTTCTTAGTCAAAACTGTCAAAACCGATTATCAATGGTCTGTTCTGTTTACAAAAATCGTAACTTGCCGTCTAATTAGACAATTGTTCAATAAATATAAATGAAATGATAAAGTAAAATTACAACAACAAAAACTCATTTTGGTTTTCTTCCTTTCGGTGTTCCGCCCGATTTAGCTTTTTTTGCAGCGGGTCCTTTTTTCTTATCTTCAGATTTACGTTTTGGGGGTGTTGCACTGGGTATAATCTTAAAAAAACTGTCTAAACGACCCTGCGTTGATGTGGTCCGTGTTTTAAATATTTTTTTTGCACCATTTCGAACACGTTCCTCACTAAACTGCCGATTACCACATAGAAATTCTACCAAACCTTCCTCATCGGGATCTGTCCATTTTAGCTACAAAATCAAATTTATCAAATAAAACATGCACAAATAATTGGACAAATTACATCAATAGATTCTGGATCGGCAACGTCTGGCATAACAAACAATTTTCTTGCCTGTTGATAATTCCAATCTTCCGGGACAATGTACTTTTTCTTATCAATATGTTCCAGGACTTTTTCTATCGTTTTGTACTGAGTAATAAGCTCAATTGCTCGTTTAGGACCAACACCACGAATCGACTCACAATAATCACAACCCAGAAGAATACACAGATCAATAAACTAGATTACCAGTTCAATGAATCAATTTTAATATTAAATTTACATAGAAATAATTGACTACCTGTTCGCTTGAAAATTCCAGACCTTTTAGAACTTGGTCATAAGAATACTCTTGCACCGGTAATTTTCGGGCTTCACTTGTCGTCAAATGTCTCAAAAGTATATTTGTGCCAAATGTCAACGCATCCATATCCTCTGTGGCGGTTGCAAATACTTTACCAGATTTTACCATAGCCGCACATTGAGCTTCAGCCTCACAGGGTGCCTCAATAAATGGTACTCCCATTAGCTTTAGTAATTCCATAACTTCATTATTATGATGTTTTGTGACACGTACAAGTCGTCTATTGAATTTGTTCATTTCGGCCGTATCACCCGCTTCGGTAGCTTTGTCCAATGCTTTTTGTGCTTCTTCACGACGATCGGCACGTTTAGACAATTCGCCGGATTTCAAATCCGGCGGTTTACCATCAAAAACGTATATTGGTTTAACGCCATTCTCAAGCAAGCGAATCGTACGATAAAATGTTCCCATCAAATGTGAAGTAGTCTCACCGTCAACGGTGGTTAGTTGAGCCCCTTTTTTTTGTAAAGTGAAATTTACAAATTGTGAATAATAAAATTATATAATTTGATATACCTTCTGCTCTGACGGCTATTAGAAATTGATACAAGCACATTGAAGCGTCAATAGCGATTTTGCGGCCTACAAGAAGCAACAAATACAAAATAAAAAATGCAAGCGAAAAAAATGAGAAAACCTACCAAAGTAGTTTTTCAGTTCACTTTCTTTTATTGCAAATGGGGCGACATCGGCAATTAACTTCGATAAACCAAGAATTCCCATGTTTTTGTATTTATAATGTATTCTTAAAATTGAGGTTAGTTTTTTATAACGACAAAATAAATAAAGTGTTAAAATGTAATTTACTCTTGTAACTTATTAAAAAGAAAGAAAATAAAACATTTCTCAAAATTATTAATACAATTTTAATATTTAACAACTACCATTACCCGCGCGGGAACCGTGTACGCTACAGTAAAGTATAAATAGAAATAAAGTTGCGGTAATAAGTCGATTTAAAAAAAAATTATTTTGACATTTATTATTAGCCCACAATCGAAAAAAGAAACGGTTTTTGCAGGTTTTGCCTCTATTTCATTTGATCGCGTCCGTAAGTAGGTTATTAATCCCTGTTTTTTTTTTAAATTGACAAATTTTTGTGATTTTTGCCGGTTTCAATGATTTAAAAATAGATTAAAATATTCTATTACGATTAAATTGTAAAGAAACTCCAATGAAAATAATATATTTATAAAATAAACTGTATAATTATCGAACTTTTTACATAAAACCTCAAAATGATTTTCGATACGTTAGTTTCCATTGGAATTCCGATTCTAGCCTTTGTTGTTTCTCTGCCGGTGATTCTTCACAGAGTTGATGAAGGGCATGTGGGTGTTTACTTTCGTGCTGGTGCATTATTACCGTTAACCAGCAAACCAGGCATTCACATGATGATTCCAATTCTAACCACGTTCAAATCAATTCAGGTACTTTCCATACGGATAGTTAAATAAATAAATTAATAAACTAATGAAACTTCTATATAGGTTACTCTTCAGACAGATGAACTTAAAAATGTTCCGTGTGGAACGAGTGGCGGAGTTATGATTTACTTTGATCGAATAGAAGTTGTAAATATACTGAAATCTGAAAGTGGTATGGTTGTAAAGTTATAATTATCGATTTATACTCATTAAGTATATTGTTTTATAGTTCTAGATATTGTACGGAATTATACAGCTGATTATGATCGTGCATTAATATTTGACAAAATTCATCATGAGCTAAATCAATTCTGCAGTCGACACACTTTGCATGAAGTCTACATTGCACTATTCGAACAAATCGATGAAGATCTTAAAAAGGTTTGAACGATTTTATTATTCTAGTTATTTTATCAGGGATTGCTATACAACATTTGACCTGAGGATAACAAACAACCTTGAATTCACTCCCATCTCTATCTGTCTTCCAACTATATATTAATAAATATCAATACGACTAATTTCCATTTATTATCTAGGCTCTTCAGGATGATTTAAACGAAATGGCTCCCGGCCTCAAAATACTTGGTGTTCGGGTGACAAAACCAAAAATACCCGAAGCAATTCGGAAAAACTACGAACTAATGGAATCAGAAAAAACCCAACTACTCATTTCGATTGAACATCAAAAAGTGGTGGAAAAAGATGCCGAAACGGAACGGAAGAAAGCAATTATCGAGGCCCAGAAACAGGCACAAATATCGAAAATCCAATTTGAACAGAAAATTATGGAAAAAGAATCACTGCAACGTATCGGAGAAATTGAGAATAAAATTCAAAATGATCGACAACGAAGTTATGCCGATGCTGAATTTTATATGAGTCAACGAAAGGCCGAATCAAATAAAGAACTGCTAACTCCCGAATATTTGGAGCTAAAAAGATATGAGGCCATATCGAATAATAACAAAATTTATTTTGGTGAAAAAATTCCGAATATTTTTCTTGATAATGTGGGGAGCAAAACAAATTCCGTTTCCGAGTGATTTCATAGTCAAAGTAATGTAATGTCTTTGTAAAATAAGATATCTGTGTAATGTAGGTACAAATATATTTGATGCGCACTATCAATTAACTAATACAAAAATTTAAATATGATCGAATAATTTAAGATTATGAATTATTGTTAGAATATTTCGATGTATTTGCTGTGCTTTGTGTTAATTCGATAGAGTGCCGCGACCTAAAATTTATATCATTTTTACAAATCGTTTAAAATTTGTGATGAATTTTTGAAATGAAGAAAATTGCCTTTAAAGTTGTGATTTTTTATTCTATTGTGGGAAAATATTGAGAAATTTTTATTTTTTATACTCTATAATTTTGGTTATTTTTGTAGACAACCAAAAAATTACAGTATGTCAACAATTATATTGAGGTTATGTACTGTCTATTATTGCCCTATCGGTTTGACTTCATTTTGTATTTGGTATTGTTTGCGCTGCGCAGTGCGCAAGTGTTTAATTCAGTTGGTTTTGTGATCTCTTCTTGAGATGTAGAATATTGGATGCATTTTGTTGAATAATAATAGTTAAAAATTTAAAAAGAAAGTGTGTTTGTTATCTACGTACGTGTGGTTTATTCTGTAATTAAGAATATAAACAAAAGTAAAAACATGACCGATATAACCACCGTAATTAAAAGCTGTTCCCGAAAATGAATTTTCGACATTTGTTGTTTATTTCTATAAAAAAAAATTGAGATACCCTGGAATTTTGAATCCCTATGATACACAAACATTGCCGATTTACTAACTATTTTGCAGAATTTTTGTTCAACAATTTTTAAAAAAATATTCTACCAAAATGACCATGAAAAGAGAGAATAAAACCAACTTGGATTTTGTCTTGAGGAATTTGCTGGCTGGAGGTAAATACCATTAAATGCTAATTACCCATGAAAATGTAAATAGAATTATTCAAATTTATACTTGTTTTTGTATGGTTTTGTAGATTTTAGAATTTTCTTAGGTATATATGTAGTGGGTTTTTTTTAAAAAATATTTCATCATCATTTTGATGTATCATATTATTATTATATAGATTCTGTTGTCGATCATCATAATAAGAGAAAACCCGTCCTCCAACCAGCCAGCTGAGGTATGCAAATGACGTACAATATTACTCAACACACCTTTTACGTTTTTTCATAATAATACTCTATGAAATGTCAGACATATATATGTACATATCTCAATTAACTTTCTACTTTACACCTTGCACACGTTAATTTACCTCAAATTATTGAACGTCTCTAGATATTGCTGCAAGACATACTTACCACATAGAAATGTGAATGGATTATTGATTTTGTTTTATTTCCGGATTTTTTTTTTCTTTATAAACATTAAATCATAGGAATTTTGTATTATATATGTATGTAGTTGTACATAAAGAAGTACCGCAACACCTAGATATATCTATTCATTAAAATAGTTTTTAGTTGAATTAAAGGCAAAAATGATCAACTTCCATTATCTATTCTATGGTGCTTGATGATTTTTTTTTTTAGTTTAGACTTTAGACACTGGTAAATGTCAAATGTCTGAAGAATATGTGAAGACGTTGGCAAAATATTTCCATTTTAAATTCCATATCTGCTTTGGTAAAATTTGCTATTTTTGATTGTCTATTCGGCAACAAATAAGTTAAGGCTTTAATAGTTGAACCGCTCTAGTGTTACTAAAAGCATATATTCTGAGGACGCAGATTCATTATACCTTATTAGAATAAGATTGATGTATTGCGTGTCCGGATAAGTAAAAAATGTTATGAGCCAGATAAAATCTACAGACAACACAGGTGTGTTGAACACACCTACTTAAAAAATCTTTATATTATTATATATACCGACTTCGTAGCATCACTTCCTTATATTACAATAAATAATTTGCATTTTTTTTTTATTTACATTCAACAGGAGTGGCTGGCATGTGCTCAAAAACTACCGTTGCTCCATTGGATCGAATAAAAATACTTCTGCAGGCTCATTCGATTCACTATAAACATTTGGGCGTTTTTAGTGGACTCAGACATATTGTTCGAAAGGAATCATTTTTCGCATTATATAAAGGAAATGGAGCACAAATGGTCAGAATATTTCCCTATGCTGCAACACAATTTACAGCTTTTGAAGTTTACAAAAGAGTAATGAACCATTGTTTTGTGTCTATTTACAGTTTATTTTTGTTACACATTTATTATAGTATTTAGCGAATATTTTACCACCAACCACATACATAAAACATGCAGACAAATTTGTCGCTGGTGCTGGCGCCGGACTAACAGCTGTAACACTGACCTATCCTCTAGATACAATTAGAGCTCGGTTAGCATTTCAAGTGACTGGTGAACATAAATATAGAGGCATTGTACATGCAGCGGTCACAATATTTAAAACGGTAAAAATATATAGAATATAGAAAGAATTTAGACGCATTAAGATGTGTAATTATGATTTATAGGAAGGTGGAGTAAGGGCATTATATCGAGGTTTTGTACCGACTCTGACTGGCATGATTCCATATGCAGGATTTTCATTTTATTGTTTTGAGATGGTTAAATTTTTTTGCATGAAATACATACCAACATGGACGTGCAATAAATGTGATAGAAATACAGGTAAGTTGAGAATACTACTTACTAATCTCTAATCCCACATTTCTTCTAATTATAAATCGGTGACATTTAAAAATTCTTAGTTTGTCCACTTTCTTTAACATCTCAAATAAGTAAACTCTATTCTAATCACTTCCATTAAGGTTTTTTCCTAAAATTGATTAGAAATCCTAACAGGATATGATATTTTCATGATAGATTATTTTATTGAAACATTTGTGCGGGGAATTACTTTGAATATGTAGTAATTAATAAAATTACATAATAATAATAACAATTAAGGGCCAAGTATAAAAAGGACCTTGTTCATTCCACACTCTGTCTGGACTCTGTTTTATACTGTATTTTTTCTTTCCGCCCACCTCGTATCAGACTTGCTTCCTTGCTACCTTCTCTATATGTTGTTTTCGGCCATATCGTTTTTATTTTTCCTTAATGCCTATTTTGTTATTACTCGATCGGGTCTTCTAAGTATGTGTCCAATCTATGATTGTCTCTTGTTCTGTCAATGCCCTTAAATTTTCTGTGAGGACCAGACACCTGTCTGTTCTAAAAAAAATGCGTATTGAATAGATAAAAATTAATTTTTTGTTCAGACAAATTATTTTCGTCAACATTTTTTTATCTCGAAGATTACATTTGCAGATATAATAAACTCAATACATTTATTGTGTAATTTAAATATAGCATGCGTTATGTATTTAAGATTTTGCTAGATACTATAAATCCATATTCATGTCGAATGTTCCTTTGCTTATTATCTTTTGGGGAATATTATTACATTTTTGACAATGGCAGTGCGTCTCATCGTTTATATTTGGTGGTATCATGTTTTAATTCGATTTCGCGCTAAGAATTTTTTCTGGAAATGGAGTTTTCATTTATTTGGCCAGTATATGTATTTGTCATCGGGCGGCTGGCTCGTACTTTACTTAAATATTAGTCTGGCTACAATATTTCGTATCAATAATTTAATTCCCGCTCTTTTTCATATGATCTCTTTAACCAGCTTGTGCTATTATCTTATTTATTGTGATTATTTTTTATGGTTTACAATAGGCCATAAAGAAAGTAATTTATGTGAGAATACAAGCGAGTTGTCTTATCTTCAATATTGACTCTTCGTTCAGACGCCTATGACTGATTTTTCTATATATACATATGCGATGCAATAAGATCACCGGAATGCTAAAGGTCACCAGTGATTGTATCGCACAAAATTTGTTCCATCGCCTTGTAAAAAGAACAAACAATGAGTAAATAATATCCGCATGAATTCGTTTGGTGACGAACAACAAATTGTGTTCTTAATCTATTTCTAGCCAAACAAAAGAAAATTTTTCCCTTTTGAAAAATTGAAATTTATTACATAAATAAAAATAAAATCATTTTTTTAGGTGGTTTGGTTTTAAGCATTCCTGCAAAATTACTATCTGGTGGACTTGCTGGTGCAGTTGCACAGTCATTCTCGTATCCATTAGATGTAACACGTCGACGTATGCAACTTGCAATGATGAATCCAGAAACAGCAAAATACGGGTAAATATAAATATATATATAAATTTCGTTCAACAATTTGTAACTAGATAATTTCTCATTTGTCCTAACCATCTACCTATAACTTTTTTGGAAATAATCTATAGAAGGTGGGTTGATTGTCTATTAAAACTTAATTTTTATTTTGCATTTGTAATTGCTAAAAATGTGTGCATGCTAAATGCTTATTATTAACATTTCTTTACATTTCTAATTAATTGCATTTATGTCTGTTGACTATACGAATCGTCATCATCATCATTATTACGCCCGGTAATTGTTAACAAACAGTCGCAATATGAAACGATTTTTTTTGCTAAAGCCTGCGGATTTGCATTTTATGACCAGTTGATGGTTACTCGTTAATTGTATAGTTCTAAATCTAAACAATAAATCATTGCAATATACGATAGTACGATTGGAGTTCTTATAGGAATTTTGTTACTACATATTACTTAATAAAGAAAACTTAACAATGGTTATAACTTTGATGTATGTTAGGCCTTTTTTTGCGATTTTACGTTAGTCTGCATATTAATGTAAGAATCAAGAGCAATTTAAGATTAAAAATTTCTCATAATTACCATTGGTATATTGGGTAGTTTAGGCATGCGAATTGTGATAAATTAAATTCTAATTAAAGACGAAAAATGTTGTTTGGGCTTCAATGTTCTAACTAACTACATATAGAAATGTTAGAGTTTTTTTATTAATTATTTTTGCTTTCGACTTTCGACGTACAATTTCGGCTATTATATTAAAATTTAATTTCCTTTTGAAATGTATAATTTTGTGATCTTTTTTCCTAAATTTAGGTAATAAGATTTTTTGATTGATTGCACCCATTTCAAGCAAACGTACAAGTTTCTAACTCTAAAAATACTAAACATCACAAATTATATTAATAAAAATAAAAACCTCTCTCATTCCCTTTTTTTCCTTTTTTTTTTTTTTGGCATAAATCATAAAAATGTTCAAGAGCATGGCAAAAATGGCATACACATATTTTACGAGTTTTGTTGACTGTCATAAATGTTTCATAAAATTTATTACACTTACACAAGTTATTTATCAAGCACTAACACTCTCCTTTTTTTAGTATGGGAATGATAAGTACATTACGGTTGATTTACAAGGAGAATGGTGTTATTAAAGGACTCTATCGTGGGATGTCCATAAATTACCTAAGAGCAATACCAATGGTTGCCGTTTCATTTTCTACATATGAATTACTTAAGCAATCACTTAGTCTTGATACAGGAATGAAATTATAGATGTTTTTAAATTTGAACAAAGCAATTTACATATTGGACCATTTGGATCATTATGTGGTATCTTTATATTGTCATGTCTGGTGTAAGTTATACCTTTTTTTATTATTTACTTAATAATTTATTTTTATAAAGAAATTGATTTTTCTTATATGAAATAAAAAGGAGAATTTTCAATTTTGTATTACTAACTGAAATGTTTATTTAAATACTTTAACGTTAACGTTAGATTTAGCAAAAAATCCGGTGGATACTTTTAGCCCAACGAACACAATATTTTCGGTGGAATGGCCCTTTTAAAAGAGTTTTTCTTATTTTGTTCCATTTTTTTTACTATCATACTACTACATCACATAATTAACATTAAATTAAATAAATTTGACAAATTTGACCAAAGATTTTTAAAAAAAATGTCTAGGTATTGTTATGTTAACGACTAATCCATCGGTAATGCAGATACTACATTTAAGTAATATTTTTATAATAATTAAAATTCAGTTTTTTTTGTGTACATCAATTACTTTATTCTATTATATACAATTAATAACATACATTAATTCCATGTTTTTTTAAAGTTGGTGTAATATTTGTTTTCTGTAAATTATGTAGTATATGTATGTCTGACATTTTGTATAGTATTATCACCTTAATTTTGTTTTTATTTGTTATTATTCTAATATCAAGTAATAAAACAAGTACACGTATATATCCAATAATCGTAAAATTTATATTGTTTAGGCTCAAAATAGTGTAAAAATGATTAATAAATGTGTCAAAAATATTATTATTTAAATTAGTATTATGCTATTTTGAAATTTTTGTATTTTTGACTTTTTGGTTCATTATTTTTACGTGTACCAATCGAAATTGGAAAGTTGTCAAAATATTTTTTTTGTTTCTTTCAAAATGTTTCAAAAACATCCCTTGATTTAAAAAAAAAAGTCTATTCATTAAAAATGTTATAACGAAATTCAAATTCTCGAGGGCAGACTTCCGTAAAAAAAAAAAAAAAATTACGCTTCTTTTACTTACCGCCAATATATTTATTAATTTATAATAAATATTCCCATTAATGTAATATTTTGTTTGATTCCTAGTAAAATTACTGGTTAAATATAAATTAAAAAAATGGCTATTTGATTATTAAATTAAAAAAAAAAAACAAATTTACCTTACGGCCTTGCATTAAAATATTTAACAATTATCCATTAATATAAATTATTATTTAGTACCTACAAATCTATAACATTTATGGGTTAACATAACAGATTATGCAGTCCAGGCCATTACAATTTTTTTAAATGGAACAAATATACCATGGTGGGGTTCACTGAAATATACAAAAGAAAAACATTAGAATATTTAGATTGGAGTAAATTTTCGAAACAAAATTATACCAATCAAAGAATTTCCGTCCATCAATTGATCCATCACAATCGCCAATTTTATTCGGCAGTAGAAGACCAACAAAAGTTTCATCTTCAGTAAAATCATTGGATGCTAATGGTCCCACATATTTTACTCGACCAATAATAACTCGACCGTTTTTAGAAATAACTTTGGCTAAATGTCCTGGCTTAATACATTTGGGAGATTTTGGCAAAAATGGCAATGATTGTTTAGATGGACTGTAATCTAGATGGAATTTTTAATTTAGTTACTGTAATCAAACATTAGATCTATCGAACGTAAAGTAATACCTTTTTTGATATCATTTTCTGAGCATCGTCGTGTATCACTAACGGCAGTAAATCGTTTTCCATACAAATCATCTTCATGATATGGAACACCTTCCATAGATTTTCGTAGAAAATCATCTGCTTCATCTAACAAACTCTCTGTGGATCCACTTGAATCACCCAAAATACGTAACATTGATCGACCACATCGACGAGTTGTACATGTGCACTCATTTCGCAAGTCTGGCAATGAACCACGAACACTATGGTTTGGTTCTTGAAATGTTACCCTTGGCGTGTAGTGCATACTTTCTGACGTACGTAAACCTAAACCATGATTTTGCTTACAAATTGAACATCGAATTGATGGTACACTACGAGATCGATGCGACTTATCTAACATATTGGAATATTTTGAGCCTATATCATTAGATTTGGTTTTTGATGAGTTGCATTTCAGACATTTCCTATCTAAATACATACTTATCGAATAACTTTTGGAAGAATCAAAAGAATCGCCATGTGTTCTCCAGTAATTTTCAGTCTGTGTTGTTTGAGTGCCATAACTATTTTCATTGACTGTCCACTGTGAGACACCCGGCGAAGTCATGCTAACACTGGGCGTAATTCTGCAGTAAAATATTTATTATCATCTCTAGGTATTATATTAGGTCTATGACTTACCCTCTTCGACAATAGTCTGAAGTTGTGAGCTGATTTCCTCTGTAGTATGTTTTTTTTGGAGATAAATTATTTTCATTATTTGAACCTTCATCTTGACAGAGATGATCTGCAGATCTGGACAATTCAGGTACCATACTAGTGAAGTTTATGTCGCTAAGTAGTGCTCGTCTTGCTTCTTGACTTTTGTCGGAAATTCTGGAGAATTTTGAATCATTGTTAATATTTTATTTCATGTAGTTATTTATTACAGAATTTTGTTAAGGAAGTACCTTAATGGATACCGACAACATCCAATTCCAGAATGTGGCACAAATTTCGATGGAAGTGTAAAAACACCGCCATATCCACCTCCTGCTAAATGACTTTCAGACCGCCAATGATCTGGCAATGCGGATATTTCAGTTTGGGCAGAGCTACTCCGTTTTGGTCCAGTTCTGTTGTTTTCCAATAGAATTGGTCTTGGTGATCTTGACATAGGATACTGTTGTGATCGACTATTTCGTGAGAATTTCGATGGACACCTAATTGCTGTGTTTCTGGTTTGAACTAATGCTTCCCGATGACTGATTGGTCGATATGGTGGTGGATTGGGACAAGTATTTCGTCTTCCCATTTCCAGTATGTTTTCTTCAGCAATACCACATTTTGATATGTCAGTCTCGATTAAAACATTAAGATTGGTCCATCTTCTTCCCAACGATGATGAGTTTCCAGTCTAAAACGTTAAGATATATAAAGATATGTGTCGTACTTTTAAACAAATATTTTGAACATTTACCTGATCAAAAGTATCAAAACTTTCATCTTTTCTAATAAAATGATCATTTTGAGTGCCTCTATCCTGGTTGTTAGATATTTTGGTGCTGCTTTTAATGATGTCACAAGCACTTAAACTATCACCACTTTCTCTGTGCTCTTCTTGAGTTAGACTATCTTGAACAGTGTCGTAAAATCTATTTGGTTCATTTACGCTACTGTCTTCATCAAAATTGCTGTCCATTGCTTTCTTATTATCTTGATCTGTAGGAATTGCCGTAAAATTAACTAAAACTGGAGTACCTGATAAACCACTTTTTTCCCACGGTTCGTACTCTGATATTGACACTAAATCTTCTTGTGGAAACTCTTTATCATCAGATGAAAATATCAATTCAATATCATCAACTTCTTCTTGATGCTCTGATGCTGATGTGGATTGTGGTAGATTTTGTTCAGATTGTAAAGCTCTACCTTCTGCTCCTTCTATATCATCTATAAAAACAGAGTTATCGCCTTCGGACAGAGAAGCAATGCTTACACTATCTAAATTTATGTTTTCAGTGGAAGATTTTATTACAGTTAAGCCATTGTTGGATTGTTTTACGGTAATATTTTCATCTGATTTCATTTGAATATCAGCCTTTTCAGCTGTTTCTGTTGGTGATTGAAGTTCATCACTTTGTTCGCTTTGATCACTTTGTGATGGCTCTGATTCTTTGGTGTTGCTATCACTTCCTACAAATTAAATTATTAGATATGTTAGAGCTTTTCCTTTTTTTCTTTAAAAAAAAAAACATTGCTTATCTCTGTATTAACGAAATTGACTGTAACTAGTAATGTGCACTATTCAGGTAACTGATATAACATAATCAGATATTCTCACCGAATCCAAGTACTCAATACTAACAACGAATAGTATTTAAGTAACTAATTAGTATTTTTGATTTAATGAAATTTCTTGTTTATAATTTTAAATATTTTAATGTTGTGGGTAGTGTCGGATAGTGTTAAAACTAATTAACTACTAAACTAAAAATGTAGTTTTGGTGCGGCGCAGTTTGATTCATCATTGCAAAGACATCTAAAAACTAAACATGGGACGCTTTCATTTTCGATATTTGAAGTAAGTAACTTCTCAGTTTAATTTCTATAAATAATGCAATACAAAAAAACGAATTGTAGATAATGATGAGAGTGGGGCAACTCTGTGAGTGAGTGTGTTTACAAGAATTACTCAATAATAACTAAGGCAAGTTATATGGACGTCAAATTTCTATACACCCAGTATCTATTTTTATCTAACCTAAAGAAAATAATTTTTGGGAAAGTTCAGAAATAGGAAATATAATTTTCATACCTGTTTCTGTTGTTGTATCTGTGCTGCTTTCATTCACTTTAATATTTGAGGAAACCTTTATTTTGACATCAATTTTTGACGCCATTTGTTTACGACTCTTATCTGACGATGGATTGCTTATAATCCTAATATCTGGCGTAAAAGATACTCGCGGTGAACTGTCATACTTTGAATTACTATATGATTTCAACAAGTCGTACTTTGCTTTTCTTGAGGAATGTTTCGGTTTTGTTTTTAAATATTTAGTTGATTCTTCTTTAGGTTTTATATTCTCAATAGTATCAGTCTCACCTTTACATTGTACAGAATTTAAATTAATTCTATTTTCAGTCTCATTTTTTACTGTTTCTGAATTTTCTTTGGCTTCTTTTTCCTCAATATCAGAAACGATCTCTGTAGTTTCAATTATTTCTTCTTTGTGTATAGTAATTGGTTCTTCTGTATGCAAATTTATTGGTTCTTCTTTATATACATTTGTTCGCTCTGATTCGTCATCACTTAGATGTGTCTTTTCAGCAGGAATTTGCTGTTTTCTATAAATTTTACCATCATCAATATCGGTTTGGATTAAAATTTGTTTTTTGAGATTATCAATTTCTTTGTGTGCATCTTCAAGTGCTGTACGAAGTGCGACAACCGTTTGGTGTAGAGCTCTTACAGTGTCGAGTGATTGAAATGCTGAAGAAATACTATCCAATGGGCATGATTGCCTCTCAATTGGACCACTCTGGTCCATTGGAAGTTGTCATTCACCGTTTTTATGCTCGTTCCAGCCATACGGGATTCAATAATCTGTAAATATCAAAATAAAAAAAAAAATTAGCTTTAAGAAATACAAAACTAATAAATGAATATTTCTTTTGATGATTCATTGTATAGGTAATTAATTACTCTTATTATTTTATCATTTGATATTTATTAAAATACAAAAAATGCCATCGTAAATAAATTGCTGTACTTTATATCAAATACACGTTAAAAATTAGCTATTTTTTTGGTCATTTGTTAATTTAACAAATCATTAAACATAATCCTACTTTAAAATTGAATAATTTCATGATAAAATTGAAATGAAAAAAATACTCATAGCATTTGTCTGCTAATTCAGGTAATCGTTAAAATTTGCGACACATTTACCATTTTTAGAAGTTTAACCAGCTGTAATTCAAATGTAATTTTAACTCAACACAAAATTCAAAAGGAGTGTATTTAACAATTGTAACAACGATAATATGGTAACAATCATTATATACCTAACTATATGTACGTACATGTATGAATATAATAACATAGAGCTTCCGTGATTCGTGTAATTAATGTTTTCGGAAAAACATTTTCCTAAAGTGTATGAAGTTTTCCATTTTATGGCTGTTTTATCGTATTATCGCGTAGAAAACTCTGGAAAATTATCTAAATTTGTTTGCAATGTGAGCATTTAAAATGAAATATTCTTAGCAAAAATTTAGATATATAAATTAGAAAATATGAAAATTGTAATATTGAATCTTTTCTTTAAATACATATGTAAGTACATAAGTAGATATGTATACATATGTATATACATATGTAGGTATAATTAAAATGTAAATTGATAAGTGGATATATAAAAACAATGCGGGTTGTATGGAATATTAAATTAAATTGCATTATTGCTTGCAATATGTAGTTTAACAAAGGGCTCCCAGAGTGCACAGTCGTTTATACTCGTAGTTGACATATAGAAATGTTATGTAAAATATGAATTGAAACTGCTGCTTTAAGTCCAATATATAAAATAGATCCAAGACTTGGATTCCAAGTACCTACTAAATACATATAAATATAAAACTAATCTTAGGCTGAGATTCTCTATTAGAATCCAAATTGATTATAGATATAACAAATGGTTTTCAGTTTTACGACTTAATTGGTACCTAATTTCTATTTAATTCCCTTTCCTATGAAATTTTGTTGCATTTTTTGTCGTATATCCACCATTTTCCTTAAAACATCCGCTAATACAAACACATTACGAAAATTTATATCTTTTTAATATTTTTATTAATGAATAAGGGATGGTAGGATGGTACTTATGTTGCTATAGGCAATTCCTTCACATAGCTTCCAAATAACATAACTCACTATTTATATTTAAGTAAGAACATATTTTTTTATAAACACAAAGTGTGAACATTTAACTAGAAACTAACATAGCTTAAAAGCTTATTGATGTTGCTTTTTGAAATCCCTTCGTTTCTTTAGCAACACGAATATTTGCTTATTTCTGATGACTAATGAAATTGGGTTAATTGTCAATATTTACATAAATAAATTCACTTCGTACCATATGCATTGCTTAAAGGCTGTACATGGATATTACGAGTATAAAGAGACTATCTAGTATGTCATCTAGCATAAATCAACAGCATCGATAATCAACATTAAACATATAAGCAAGTAATCTGTCAGTTCTATAGGAAATTCTTCTATAGTATTTATACATAGATCTAGACTAGGTAGGTACTTATACATAATCCTTATACATAAAGTTTATACCAAATAGCAAGATAAATGTAAATGTTATTTCTCATCTGCTGAACTAAAACCTCGACTAATGAAATAAAATTGGAAATTAAATGACGAAAATGTTAAGGGTGCGGTAGCATATCCCAGACCTAGAGAAAATAAATTATGTGGGATGAATAGATGGTGCCAAATTTAGATAAAGTATATTATCGAAATATCTGAATCATCTTTTATGCAAATTCCTGGGGATAATTCGGTTGGGAGAATGTTAATTGCTTTTTGGGCCATAAGATTTGTTTAAGATTATGCTATTTACGCCATTTATAGAGCGATAATGAACAACATTTTTTATTTAAATTTTCTGTTAAGTATACCTACAGACAGATTAACATGTTTTTAGGTATAGGGATATTTAGAGAAAAGGAAAAGATTTAGCACTTGGGTTAGTAAATATTTTTCGAACATCATCATTTGTTCTTTGGGTGGTATACATTTATAGTTAAAACCCTACTCCATCTTTTTGGAAAATAATTGGTAATTAAATTAAATAATATTGATTTTATTTTACTAGAAGCCACTTGAAGGCTAAATACATATTATTCAGTGAACTCAAATATTTTCTTATACTTACATCATAATTGAGAATACATTTTAAATATTTTTCGAAAATTGTTATTGTTAATTTAATTTTATAACCAGGTTTTTTTTTTGAATAAATTTATATCCTTCCAAGTTTGTAATATTTTGAAGCTTTAAAATAAAACAAACATGAAAAGCTTTTAATTGGGTTTTCTTGGATCTAAAATTTCTCTTATATTATAGTTAGAGTTGGGTGCGGATGACAAGAATTGCCGCTACTTTAACAAGGATCAATAAATTGTAATATTAATATTAAACCTGAACAATACAACTTCATACAGTTCTTAAGCTCCGGGGGCATCAATTCAATTTTTTTTACTTATGTGGATAAGAAGACGGATTTAAGCATTATATAAAAATGTAGGTATGCCAAGTTTACAAAAAAAAAAAAAAAAATCATCAAATATATTCCAAAAGAAAGACACCAAAAAATGCGATAATCTCTTAATCTTTGAACTAAAACAAAAATCCATAAATTTATTATTTAGCACAAATTCTATTCACGTATCGCATATTGACATTATCATTTAGAATTTGGGGTTAAAAGGTTGCGTGTAGGATGTTTATAATGAAAATAAAGGTTCAAAATTATTAATGGCGATACGAAATCAGTAAAATGAATGTAAATAATTTTTAGTTTAGGTATATTGCAAAATGACAATGTTAATGACCTTTTTTTAAATAGGTTTTTAGTTCTACAATTGAATATATATATAAAAAAAGAGTATAAGGATCAAATCAATAATTGAAAGAAATTACTTCACTTCACAAAAACGCGGAAACTTAATGTGATAATTTCATTGTTAATTTTGCAATGTATTTTTGCCAATCCTCTTTAATTTTGGCATACGTACATTTACTTACATACCTAATATCGTTAAAGACAATAGTTTCCCGTGCAGTATTTCTTAAATTGTAAATAAAAAAAATATAGATATATTAAAAATAAAGGTGTAGAGATCGAAGGTAGAGATCGAAATGAAAAAAAAAACCTTTTCTAACCCTAATAGGAATGATGTGGCAATAATACAAATATAGAACAGACATTTTAGAACTTACACGTAACATAAATTATTAGTGATATAAAGCGTTTTTAGATCCTTTAAAAAATAATAATAAATATTTCTTTTTTTTTTTTAATAACCATTAAAAGATATCCTATGTTTAGAGGAATTGATAACTTTTTGCATTAAGTTGAGTGAAACCTTTCTACAAATTATATTTTAATTGGATACCCTAATCTCGTACAATATATTTTGAACAATGTTGTTGTCACAGCTGTCTGTTCAAGTCCAGTCTACTTGAAATAAAATCATTTAATCAATAATAAACCTACACCTAAAAATAGGGGAAGTTATAGGTAGATGTATAAATAAAGTCCTTTATGTATTGAGGAACTATAGTCTAACATTTATTAAATCATGTGCAATGGTTGGATCTATTTTTTTTTGTATGTGCGGTATAAAGGTACATATGTACCTATATAAAAAAATATAATGAAGATCGATAGGTATATTATATACAGATATATAGGTATATAATAAATATTAAACCCACCCCTTTATTTGTGTAAATGTAGAAAAATCATGCCACTACCATTCCCCGTTCTAATTTTTTACATAAATAAAAAGTAAAAATGATTAAAATTTACATAAAACCCACTAACAACATTATTATTTTCCTTCCGTACATGAATTTAATTTTTTTTGCGTGGGGGCTTAAGTGAATGATTCGTCCTGCAATATATGTATGTATATATATATAGTACAACAACAACAATATGGTCCAATATACTTACGTAAAATGTTTTCAGCAGATTGACGTAAACACACAGAAGTTTTCTTCTTACAGCAAGCACACACAAATTGTCTATATCTAATATTTGTAAATTAGAGTTTGTTCATGGTTACATTAATTAATGATCTAATTAGAAATATCTCTAAGCCACAACATGATGATGAATTTTTATTTATGGCATCTCAAATACAATATTAATGTTTAAATTCCATTCATTAATATTCTTCTTGTTAATGTTGTCGAGTAATGTGTACAGAAAATTTTGATTGTAATATGACGTAGTAATTCAGAAGCCTCACTTTTTGGTTATCCACACTTCGAACACTGTATATATATACACTGTAACAAATAACAAAAGCTCTGCGTGATATTTGTTTGTGTCCCAACAAAAAAAGAAAAGGAAAATATTTTAAAGTCCTTCCATTAAGACGAGGACCACTTTAATATATACATAATATGTACTCTGTCTCTAAACAAGAAAATCGATACCTCGTATATTTGTATAAATGGAGAAAATACGACTTTTCCTTGCGGTAGCTAAACTCAAACTAAATGTCTGAACTGAACTGGGGGTTGCAAGCTCTGGGTGGGTGGAAAAAAAATATGTATATATCTACCTACATATAAAACACTGATATCGTGTTAGATACGACCAGAATGGTAAACTTTATATTGCGTAGCGACTGTTGTGAAAATATATAACGAATGGGGGTGGGGGAGCTGGTAGAGTTCGTATCTATATTGTATTATTGTGGGTTGAAAAGCAAAGTGCCACCGATTTTGATGGCCTTGTGTCTGAATGCAATGTACTGGTTTATAGAGGTGGTGTATAAATGAAATATGAACAATGATTCAGCAGACTTGGTAGACATTTTTAGAGGTCAGTTTGCTGATTTTCTGGATGATAGTAGGTCATGTATGAATACAAAATAGGAACTGGAAGAGTGTATGAAAAGAATGTTAATGGAAATTATTGGAGCATATTATGAAAAGGTAGTAGGAATACGTTATGTGTAAATAACATTAACGTTACGTAATTCAACTCGCTTTGAAAAATATTTTTCAATCAATCTAACAAATAATTTTATTTAAATCGGTTTTTATTAAGATGCTTTTATTACATTGCCTATATGTATATTCAGGAAGAGAGAATTCAAGATATGTTGCTTAGTACACCAAAAGACAAATAACTGTACCTACCTATCTTATTATTTGATTTGAATAAAATTACACAAAAACTTCGTCAGGAAAAGAAATCTCATAAATAAATCTAAGTCCGTCAAGAGAAGAAAGAGAATTTATGACTCTTAAAACATTTGACTGACTATTGTTAGGTGTACTAACGTAATTTTTCTAAAGTTTGCTTTATCCCAAACCTATCCTATCTGTAAAATTGTAGATATGTACATATGTGTGGCATACATCATTTTATAATTTAATTAGACAATTCTAAATGATCTTAAAAAGTATATTTAACTTCCTCAATATCATTTTCATGTCAAAATCAATTTTATTCAAAACAAAACTAATCTAAAAACGTGCAGTTGTTGTTTTCAAACATTTTATAAATATAACTAAGTATATGTACAGCAACGTACCATTCTTACTTACCATTATTTACTTTAATTGTTTGTATTTATCCACAATAATTTTACCATTTCCTATCGAAAAATGCAGAAACTTACCATATGCCAGGTGAACTGTTCAAGAACTATACAATATTCAGTATGTTCGGGATCTTTGATGCGATCACTATAGTTGATATTAGTACTTCTGTACATATTCAGTGAAGTGTTCGTGTCACAAGCACATCACACGGCTGAAAAAGACCAACAAACAGACTGGCTTCGTAGGTACATAATAAATGAAAACAATAGTTCTTCATGGTGGGATAAGTTACTATAAGTTAGAGGAATGTTAATGTACCATGCATGATGATGATATGAAGAATTATTATTGTACGGTTCTGATGTGTTTTGGATTAGTGTTTTGAATATTTTGATTTTCTATTGTTGGTATTGTGTTTTATATCAAAATTTACTGGTACCTACCAGTGAGTTTTTAAATTTTTATGGTCTTGTCAAATAACCAAAAATATTGTAGTAAAATATAGTGATTTTTTTTGTGGATAATTTCGTCAAAGTTATATTTATTATAATAAAGCCGCCCGCACAGCTAATTGGCGCCGGTATTTTATATGTATGTATGAATGCGTACGAGCACAACAAATTATTATAAATCTAATTAAAATCATTTATCATGATGACTTTTGAGTAGAATGTGTGCAGATTTTTTTTTCACTAACTATTTTATATACTTTTTTATACAGTAAAAATCTTTATAGTTCTATATATACATACATATATAGGTACTACCACTACATATAATTTTTTGTAAATTAATGATAAGTTTTACTGCTTGTTCCGCATGAATTAGGATATAATCAGTTGATGAGAGCTAGCTGTTAATGTTTTTTTTTTCTCTGCACAATTGTTGGGTAACCGATTTTGTTAGAGTTCTCAGACTTTTTCTGTTGATTGAATAATAAAAGGAATACCAAAAATATCTACTTTGTTCAGTTTCACCTGCGTTCTTCGATTAAATAGATACCGACAATCTGCATAGTTCAATTGTCTTCAGAGATGGGTCTACATGATGGAATGTCGATTGGTTTTTTTTTTGTATTCGATCATTAAAAGTGAAAAAGCGATTTGGTTCTATTTGTTATTAATACAAAAACAACAAATTCGTAATAATATTCGCGAATAAGAACATAAATAGTGTCGATATTATCCTTTTCTGAATATTAGTTCGTAATCTCCGTATCGGTAAGTTGGAATTTCTTATATTATATATTTTTTTTTTTGAACTCGTAATCTTGCTTCAATAATCTAGGAGATTAGATTATATAGTTTTATTTTAAAAAGAAAAGGGTAAAAGGCATATAGAAGATTTAATAGATTGAATAGTTTTGAAGTTTGAAAATTTGCCAAAAATAGTAAAATCTAAATCTATGTTTGTTTTTCGATGATTACCTAAAATATTACATTAGCTGTGAAAGTGTTCTTGAAATAAACAAAAAAAAAAAAAATTAAAATTACATAACATGAAAAGACTTTAAAATGTAATCAATTTTGTAATCTTGGAAAAAGTGTAATTAACCCATCAAATTTTACTCACACAAAAAAAAATAGCAAATCCATTCTGATTCAATGACTTTCATTCCCACCATTATTTCAAGAAACAAATAAACATCAAATAATAGTGGTTAATAACGAAGTGTATAGTTAATAAATAAAAAAAAAACAAGAAAGAAGAAAAAAACGAAGTCATACAACAACAGTGGCCGAAGACGAACTGGAAAACACTAACCTTACCATGCCATCAGGATACAGACAGAATGGAATAATTCATCTTCCTAATGGCCATTCAAGTAAGTAAAAATATAGCCATAGCTAATATAAAAAAATATATTTTCCATAAATCTGCACTATACGAGTATATGATCCATATGTAAAAAGTTCATGTCATATTATAGTCAGCTCAGAAGAATCTATATAAGGTTTCTACTCTACCTATCCTATACTTCTACCTTCTACCTACATAGAATAAAGAGATTAATTAGATGTTTCTAGGTAATGTATACCTACTATGTATGAGCGAGCATGTGAAGTAGATGATTGTGATTGGTCTTTACCTCTAGGTTCTTCTTTGACTTAGACGAGACTGTTTTGTTGCATTTATGTGAATAAATTGTACAATTAATGTTTAAACCGGTTGGTACAAACCTATTACTACCACGAGATAGATTAATATAAGTTGGTTTAACTTCAGGGCATTATTTATGGTTATTTTTCTGTAAGTACATATACATAGTTATATTCACGATCTATATTTTCATTTCATTTCGTTTCTTTTTTTTTTCTTTATTTTTATTGACTAGAGTAGAAATAAAGAAATAAAAGTGCAGTTATGAGTTTTGTTTTCTTCGATTATAAAACAATATTTTTCTATTCTCAATGTGCTAACCCACCCGTAACGCAAATATCTTAAAAATACTGTTCATTTATTAGATATGGTCAGCAAATATAGTTGCTATTATTTGATAAACAAAATGACCAAGCGGTGAATCACAATTAATTACAAGCCACCTTTAAATCATAAATTAAATTAAAGTTGAACTGCTATTTTTATGTTTTACCGACTGGCAAAAAATTCGATCATAGTAGTTTGGAAGACAAAAAAAAAAATTGGCCATATCTGATGATATGAATCTAACCAACAATGTATTACATACAGCCTGCCTCTATAGATAGACCAAAAAGTTATTAAGTTACTTATTTGGAAGTTCGAGTTATTGTTATGGTTTTAATTAATGGATATTGCAATCGTGTTTGGTGGATTGATTGTTTTTTTTATATATTTTTGTTTTTGAGGTTTTTGACTTCTCGAAAAAAATTTCTGAAAAGAATTTGTAAATATTGTTCGTTTAACCTTCTTTAAAGTATAATACTTTATTAATAAATTGTTTGGTAGTTGTATAGCACCTATATATTTGTATGTATTTATAGCCAAAAATAAAAGACGACTTTATTATAAAAAAATGATTACGTTTTCACTGCTAATTAAATTAATCTTATTTTTATCAGAAGAACACAAAACAAAAACTAAAAAAATTAATATTTTTTATTAGTGGAACAAGAATTTCAATATGTAAGCACGGTGGGTTTTGATGTCGATTTTTTGTGAAATATAAGAAATTTTGGATGGAAGACTCTTTTTTTAATAAAATCCATTGTAAAGCTGTCGTGTTCTCCCGCGTTTGTCCTTTAATATGTGGGTTCCGGATTATTTTGATTTCTCTGGGGTTATGAAAATTATTGTATATAGCACTCAACTTTCAATATATTTATAATGTTGACTATAAAATCAAGAAAACAGATATTCTTAAAAAATCTATTAAAATCTTATTACAATATTTACCATGTGGTATTGAATATGATATGACACTTTGTTATTCATAAATCCTTTTTTCAATACGAACTTATGTAAATGAACATTGAATTTCGATGGTAATTATAAAAAAAAAAATTCTCACGGGATCACAGTTAAAAATTGTGTTCTTTTGTATTCGAAAATCGTGCCAGGTAGTTTCAAGCAAATGCGCATGTCCATCACAGCACCAAGCTGTTCAAAACGAAATATAAATTATAAATATAAACAGCTTTATACCTAATCTTAATCAATCAAGTTCAATTTGTTAAAGTTAAATTAATAATTCATTACATGTTCGTCTATAAAATGATCCCAAGTTAATTAAAAAAAAAAATCCAGTTAGTTTTTAAAGACAAAGAATCTTTAATATTGTTGCAATTTACTACAGTTTTCTACAAAGCATGTAACATTTTTATCGTAATTGATATTTTAACAATTATTTTTATTTATTTTTAATTGTTAAAATACCAATTATGATGAAAATGTTGAAATTTTTTAAAATTAAGTTAACAAAAACCCAATTGTCAATGTGAAATTTTGATTTTTAATACATACTCGTACATACAAATAAATGCATGGTTTAAAAAATGTTCAATATGGACTTAAGACTATACATAAGAACATAAGACTATAAATAAATATAATTTATTTGAAATTCATAATAGTTTTTTGCACTTGCATTATATAACTTATTTGAAAGAAAACAATAGAATTGGATTATATGTGGGCTAACTGCATTTACAACTGTAGGTAATCGTTAAACACTTATATGTTGCAACATAATATTGTTCATGTGCGTTTATACATAGTTAAAGACAATTATCTATGCATAATTGATTTGCGGTATTCCATATACATGCATTTATTCTAATTAGATAAGTTTATGAGTAGCTACTTGCTACCGATATGTAAATATTGCATTTATATTGATGGTTTACGATTTACATTTATATGTACCTATATATAAAATTTAGTGACTTCATCTTCTAAATCTATATGTGCTTCTTATTCTTTGATATTATTCTCTGGATTCAAAATTTAAAGAAAATAAATAAAGAAGAAATAATTACCTACCCTATTTATCGGGGTATACACAAAATATATATACAATAAATATGTATGTACATATATAACAAATATTAATTTTTCCCGAATTCCATAAATTTCACATTAAAATTATTAATCTTAACGTTTTCAATTGATTTGTGAACAATGATGAGATATGCATTTTTTTAGGAACTTTAAATAGGCGATACCTATAATAAACAAAATTAGTCTGTTTAATAAAATTATATTAATAATAACAGTTCCTAAAATCGCCTAAATCTATTACTTATACTGTGAAGAGTACTTACATATTAATTGAAAGTGAATTCGTTCAATATTATGGTATACTAACTACATTATCAATTAGCCGTATCTAATTAATTTTCAACATGTAACTTTTGAATTTACATGCGATTAATAATATGTATTTAGTTACAATCACGTATCTACATATATATAATATGGCTAAATAAGCATAAACATAGAGTAATTAGTGCATTGAAATAAGGAATAACATACATACTCGTACATAACATAAAAAAACCTTTACTTTTAATTATTAAAGTGATCTAAAGTAGAAGAGTCGCTAGTCAAAATTGTGCCAATATTTTTAGTATGTACATTGTACATACTTACTCACGGTAATATTTTGCTTAGCTGTTTTAAGACGGTAATTAATGCCACATATTCACAATACCTACCTATTCTTTAATAAAACTTTTACCCGAGTGATGGTTTCATGCCTTAATCCTGAAAAGAAACACGAGAATTAGAAGGAATGATTCAGATTTCCTCCATATAAGTTTCAAGGCTATAAAAACAAAATGGTTTCGGCCATTAAAAATTGAAACCATGACTGCATGACCAAAATCTGAAAAAAATTATAGACTACCAAAATGACACTATCGATTGTATTCATACATTTTTTATGTCCTGGGTCGTAGAAACCAAATGTATTTGTGGCTGTGCGATGTGCCTCTATGAACTAGTCAAAATTTCATATACTTCCAGATAATTTTGCTTGTATTATTTTAATTCATGATTTGCAAAATTTTATTGTTTACAAAATCAATCTTCAATTTTTTAGTATTTTTTAGCAACTTTTTATAACTTAATTATAAAAACCTAATATTGAAATTCTTCGTCGCATTTTGTAAACCTACTAAGAAAAAACAAATAAATTGCCATGATTATTATTTTCTGTTATGTTTTATACTTACTTTTTTTTATGTGTTAAGATGTAAAAAAAATTTTTGTATTAGTATACCAACATACAAAAAAAAAAAATTCTAAAGGCTCACCTTTTAATAAATGTGAGTCGAATACACAATTTTTTAATGCATAGAGAGATACCATAATCATACATATAGTAGAAAATTGAAAAAGCGCGCACAGGTGAATCGTAGCGGTGCTTTTATTTATTTATAAAAGAAAATTGTATAGAAATTAAATGTTCTTCTGCATGTGGTCGGCCTTTTAATGTTGTACCAAGAGTAAGGTACCTACTATAAAAGACTTGTATCCATAAACTGTAATGTGTACACAGAGTTAATACAAATTATGTATAATAATAACCTGATGCACAAGAACTGTTAAATTCCAACTCATAGACTATAATTTTTCATGAGAAGTATGGTTAGACGAGCAATTATTTACACTTAGCATTATCAAGTATCTTACAAAAAAATAGAGATTTAGTAGGTATAGCTATTATATGTACCTATATAGGTTGTACAGAAATACTTAATATTTGGTGGAGAACGTTTATTTTGTATTAATTTATCAATTGTTTTAAATATGTGACACCTTAAGAAATGGCGTTGACAAATGCTGGTTACAATAATTTTGATTTCTTGATTTATAAATTGCAAAATTACGTACAGCCAAACAAATGACCAAGTCATAGTGTATAGAGAAAATTTACGATCTATACAAAAAGCTAGAATTTCCACAAATAATCAATCATTATTTACATAAATTTCAAATATAAATGTCGGCCGCAGTGCAATTTAGCAAAATTTAATGTTGACATCTAGCAAATTATTATTCTATTATGGTTTAATGGCTATAAAGTAGCCTTACGCAAATTTGTAGCTCTATCAGATTTTTATTACACAATCGCAAGAGTTATTCATTTGGAGGACTTGATGTAAATGAGAACTTAAAATATTGCTTTTATGTTGATTTCACGAGACAAATCTTTGTTGAATTGAGATAAGTTTTTAGATATTTTTCGTAATATTTAGGGATGTCTTATTTGATTTAATTTTAATTTCATTTATAACTTTACATACATAATCTATGTACATTATATGTAAGCAATATTATAATTAAAAATTAATTTCAAAAATGTTTATCATTTGAAAATGTATGTAACTAGTTAATCGTTTTTTAATTGTTTAGCGTATTTAAATCAACTTCACACAGTAATTTAAGAAAATGTAAAATAGAAATTAATTTTTATGGTCATCATAAATATGGAGCCCCTAATATAAATATTTTATTTTAACTGAGTCATAATACCTATAGACTACAATAGTTGGTTCCAGACTGTAAGTTTGTTGCTCGTGTAAAATTATGCACATAAATTACTCAAAAATTAATTTCCTTTTCAATTAATTTTTTTTTTATTTTGTTTGTTTTTAATTATTCACAGTTATTTTTATTATTATCAATATTTACATAAATTGTACAATAAATACCATCCGAAGTTAATTAATTAGAGGCGAAATTGTATTGATAATAATCAATAGCTGTGATTAAATAAATTTAAAGTCACCGTCATCAAAAAAAGAAATTAAGGTTTGATTTTTAGCCAGAAATGTGGCACTAACACTTGATTTTAAAGTTAAAAAGTTTGCCCCTAGCAGATAGACTACAGAACAGTTATTGTTTCAGATTGATATAAAGATCTCATCCCAATTCCAATCACATTAAAAAAAAATGTAAGCAAAAAGACTGCGATCAATGAAAAATAGACAAAAAAGTGTTATAAATATGTTTGTTTTTTAAACTATACTTACGGTGTGTACCCTACTTAATTTAACTCTATAACTATATAATAATTTTATTTAATTGAATATCTTTTCAACTGTCGTGTTTATCCTGTATGAAACATGTGACAAATTTCCAACATTATTTTTAATTGACTTAATTGAAAACCTACCGGAAACTTTGAAGTGTTGTCGAGAGAGAAAAAAAAATTGACTATCGGCTGTCGAGCGTGTCCAAGAGATTTACATACAAGACAAATCAGTCGAAATGGTTTTTCAATGTGTTTTGTTGGCTACTTAAATGTTAAATTCAATTCAATTAAGGATAAGATAAGGAGCCTAATTCACCACAATGATAAATAACATGTTTCTACAGTCATATACGATCAAAGCTAATATTTTGTGTAAATCTTTTCACTTTTTTGTCATTTTAATTGAAAGTTTGTTTTATTTGGTGGTATCACCACTTTTATTCATATTTCGATCACGTTTATACCATTATTGTTGTTTGTTTCGTTACATAATAATCCGACGATAATAAAATTCCTTTAATGTTCTTCCGTTCAGACCTTTTTCGTTCACTTCCTTTTTTATTTGTTCAATGATGTGAATATTCACTACCAATGAGTCATATAATGTAATATATGTAATTGCTTTAAAGACAATTGTACCGTTCTGTACTTTATAAGTATGGTGTCAATAATTTGGAAGAAATGGCAATCGCTAAGATTTGCTATTTTCAATATTATGGTTTGAAACATGACAACAACCAAAAGTAGTTTTATCATTTTTCATTTGTTGATTTTAACTTGTGAACGTGAAAATGAAAGATATAAAGTCTAACGTATATACCTAAATTAGTAATTTCTAATATTATAAATACATTTCAAAATCATAAGACTTGTATCATCGGTATACTACCGGTGAGATCCAGTTGCTAATCATAATTTTTTTTTTTTTTGTAATCCAATTAAAAATCATTCAAGAGAAAATATGAATTACAACCAGTTTATCTACTATACAAAAAATATTACTTTTTTTCAAGATCATACATAGGTATATGTTATATACTTAATGTATGTACAAAATGACTAGTTTGATTGATAGTCTAACAATGTTATTATTATACATTTAATTTGACTTAAGTAATGGTTAAATAAAGTTGTTCTCACCTATAGCTGAAATTATTGTACTATACGTTATAAACTTAGAGGTAAATACAATAGAATACATAGTAATATCAAAGATTAATATAAAGAGGATGACATTTGCATGTTTAAATTTAAAGGAGGAAATACATACGTAAACATATAATTTTCTACAGACAAACAATTAAAATAATCAGATATATATGTACATATGTATGCATTTAATTACTTATATAATGTCTGAGACTGTACGTAACTACTTAACTTTTGTTAAATTGTTGAAAACATAATTAAATATCATTGGTTTGTTCTTGTGATTTAAAATTGCGGTTGAATTGTTGAAAGAATTTGCATTGAAGTGGCAAAATTGATGGCATGCGATTTTTTAAGGTTTATGTAATTATCTAAAAAGTTTGAATGAAAAAAAAAAATTAGAAAATTCTGATTTCGAGGAATGTAATTGTCCGCGCACGTGGAAAAATCCTGTAGTTAAATCTATTGAAATAATGAGAACTTGGCTCAAAATCTCTTCTATCTCACAGCTAAAATATTTTTTTATACTAATCATTTTGATAATAATTTTGACTACAATAAAAAAATACTCCAACGGGGCCCAACACACATTTTTGTGCTAGGTCGCTGCGAAACCTTTGTTGACTGACTTTGTTTATCATATTAACAACAAATGTAGGTACATTAAAATTATGTTTAGGATAAGAATGGCTTCTCAACCATCCACAATCCACCATATGTATAAACCTAAGTGTATTTCACCCATACCTACATACTAATTTGTCTATTAATTATTTAAAATGTATGTAGGTCCATATCTATAAATATTTGGCAGAATAATTTATGTTTATCGATTGCATGATGATCAAATTAAGAAACCTTATAATTTTTTTTTTTAATACTATGTCTCTAAATTGAGATGGAATTCACAAACAAATATTTTAGAAAAAAAAATCAAACCTGATTTTATCACAAAAAAACAACTTCAGTTATTAATTTAATAACAATAAACATTTTATTTAAATATAAATATTTAACAGAAATTAATTTCCATATTTCCTCTATAAATTATTTGTGAGACGTGTGTGTTGGTGTCTTCATTCAACTAGCACTAATGACGCTAATTATTTGGTAGAGTGCATTTAGGCATAGTTACCTAAATATGTTGTTGTTTCCTAATGGAATTGGGAATTAATGACGATAATGATAATGGAACAATATCTAAACATTGTAAATTTGCCACTTTTCTTTTGTCTGTTTCTTTTTTATTGTTATCGGTCGTTCGTTTTTACTATTTATATAGTTATGTTGATTTTTAAATTATACTTACCGAGTTAGTGAATTAGTGATAGATTTTAATATCTATTCTATACAATTCATCCAAAAAATGGGGTCACAGTTAATATATCAAGAGATTTTCTTGTGTTTGTATCTTTTATTTCAAATATTCACATCGGAGTCATAGTTAGCAAAATTTAAATCAGAAAAATTCTTGTTACAGAACATCAAACAAAAAAATTACCTTCTATAATCGTAAATTCAAATATAAAAGTCAAATAGGTACCGAAATAAATCAAAGGTAAACAAACCATAAACAAAACTTGAGTAAAATTAAACAATGAAATGGAAATAAGAGTCACAGCCCGACAGCCACAAGACCTCTACTTATATGTAGAGATACAATACAAATAAAAAAAAAATCGAATAATAAATTCCATTGACTTATGTAGATATCACACTTAAGCTGTCTGTATCTTCAAATCTTTCAATTACTGTGACCAAACATTAGTTTAGATAGCAAAATGACATAAGCATCTATTGTAGAGTATACACCAACATTAAAAATAATTAATTTAAGATCCATGGTCCTGCACGTTATTTTTTCAGATAATTATGAAGTCGAGATTTTAAGTTTAACGCATTCATATCCATACATATGTATGTATGTATTTGTATTCACCATAAGGACAGAGGTTAATTTCGGTCAAAATTAAAAACGAATTTTAATGTGGAAGAATCGAATAATTTTTTTGGGAGCTCCCCAAATTTTGATAAAATTGAATTTTCAAAGTTCTTTAATCAAAAATTTATATTTAAAACTATATTTCTATATTCTATAGATCTAGAGATTTCAAATAATATATTTCTATACATATGCAATATAATAATAATAATAATTAAATCACATTATACAAGTTCAAGTACATTTATTATCACAATTAACAATCCATCTTACTTATTTGACTAATTAAAATTAAATATGCATACAATGGTCTACCCAGCAATATTATGACTATTCCGGAAATGCAAAATGTATGTCAGATATAATTTTTAATTGTATAGTTTAAATAGAAAAAAAATGGTTAAGATAGTTAGGCATATTATATGATGAAAGATGAAACGCGGTCATTGTCACTATTTAATACAGGTTGTTATCAATATAAATTTTTAAATTAAATTAATAATAAAATATTCGTTTTTTAAGAATAGGTATATGCGACACAGGAAATATTAATCTTAATTTGAAGAAATTTATCAAATAAACATTAATATTGTAAGTCGATGGAAACTTATTAATATTAATATGGGTTAAATCTAACAATTTTTTTTAATTCCAGAAAATTCATACAAAAAACATAAAATCAATCTTATTTATATAGGTTTTACTACATCCATCCATCCATCCATCCATCCATCCATCCATCCATCCATCCATCCATCCGTCCATCCAATCCATCACATCATCATGATTAACCATCTCATGTGTGATGTGTGGTAAAGGTACCTTTAACATTTGTACTGTATGTACATAATATAATTTCATTATTTTCTTCGTCAGTCAGAAGCCCCATAATATATGGAGTAGCCACAATAAATTTCAACATCTTCATTACACGTCAACATATTAACCGCTCATTTATCCATTATTATTATGCATTTATTGATATATGAACACAGATCGCATGCAAATAATTACAATACATTCATACATACATTATGCACGTAGGAAAAGAAGAGATAACGTTAAGGAAAGAAACGGTTATCTCGAATTTTTCTTTTATATTTTCACATGATTACATTGCATACATCCGATATATGATACAAAATTACAATGAGAATTATATACGAGAACAGAATTACCAAGACCTCCGCAATATTTCCGATTCCAGATCCAATTCACATCAACAAAGGAACATTTGTTAATGACAATGGCATAACAAAATAAAACTGGGAATTTTATTTCTATTTTAACAAAAATAATCTTATTAAAGTTGAATCGATTTGAACTGTTCTGCAGGCAGATTAGAGATTTATAAATAAATACAAATACGTAAGTATACAAAGAAAATGAAAAGTGCTGGCTCAAAATCTTCAATCTTACCGTTTTTTTTAACATACAAACTAATTCCGCCACTGCAATGGACGCTATGATACAGAATGTAGACACAACAATTTCAGTTCAGAAAATTGCATAAGGGAAACTGTTAGTTTTCATTGAATATTCATTACCCACAGTGTTGGAAATGCCACAGAAATGCATAGGAAAAGCATAAAAACTTTTGCTTTGTTTGTTTGTTTCTTTGTTTGTGGACTCTAGTGTGAGACATTTACCCATATAGCAACCATACAACATAACTATAACTAACAAGAAATAAAAGTATCGCACAAAGTTGAATGAATCATAGGTGCGTGTAAAGGTGGAATATAGACCACGCGTAATAGACAATACTTTGCGTGTACTGTACCTATGTACATTTCTCTTTACGTTTTGTAAATCTTTACATATTCATATACTGAAAAGTAAGGTGCTAAATATGGAAAAAAAATTATTTTTTGTTTTAAATGAAAGTAAGATAAATAATATGAGACAAAAACACAATATTCGAATTTAACTGGAACATAACAGAAGAGATCGTGGTTGGAATAACTTAGCCAGATCGTTTTATTAAGGTAGTTTTGTAGGCTTGTAGGCAAGCAAATTTCGATTATCTAACAAAAACTAAAAACTATTTTGAATTAATAATTTTTTCAAATTGTTTTTATCTAGTGGGAGAAAACACGAAAAAACACGTTCTTTTATAAAAACTTTAAATCGAAAATTTCGTTAAATTATCTCCGCGCGTTTTTGAGTTATCGTATTTCAAATGAGCGAGCGATCCTTCTTCTAAAAACTTTACATGAAACAAAATATTTTTTAATTAATACTTAATGGAAAGGAAAAATTTTATTTAATTCATTTAAATATTATATTAGGTAAAAATAGATTTATAGATGGATATGTACAAGTACATAGATCCATCCTTATCTATTATTTTATTTGGATGTCAGAATATATGTACAAACTACATACTTAAATTTGTCTTTAATTAAATTTAATATTATAAGGTATATTATATACTGTGTGTACATTGTCTAAAGCCAAACCCGATCAATATTCATATATTTATGTATGCATGAACCTTTAAATGCCTACAAATTCCCATTTATTTGTTTGAAATATTTTCGCATTTAACATTTATTTAGCTGCTTTAAATACCAGTTTCCATTCAATGTAATAATAATGTATCGACCATCTAGGTGCCATTTATGTGCAACTAGAACTGCACTATAAATGTACTTATATACGTAATTATATGTAGGTAAATGTCATAACAAACTAATATAGTCACACATTCTTCAGATAGGCCATTCTTAGCATTATATGCCCATGTTTTAAACTTGTTATGCAATATTCTCTGCTGTGTTCCAGTAATTACTTAAAGAAAATTATGATCTATGTACGACGATGCTTATCTTTTGATAAGGTCGACACTCATTCATATATGTAGTACTATAATACTGGTTATATATACATATATCTATGTATATGGTGTTATTGGTACAAATCGAATGTCTCCAACTGCATCGGATATATTATGTAGCATATTAGGTACTATGTAACCATATATAACAAGTAACTGGATAGTTCTGTTGGACAACTTTATCATATCCATTCTAGAAATAATACACAATTTTGTAATAAGTATTTGTGCCAGCGATAACCAGTCTAACAGTAAAATTGTACAACAGGTAGAGATGATAGTTTCACATGAAGATTACGTGATGAATATGTGTATGTATATTGTTGTCAATGAAAATTTTACGCGCTTCAAGCATAATCTGTGGTATTTGGTCCACACACATTATCGTTATAGGTGGAATGGACAAAAGATTAATGATTTCAATGAATAATAATAATAGATGTAAGAGGTCGTGACATTAAATTAACTGGGTAAATCATGACCAGAAATTTATTTGTTTTTGAATATAACAGATGTATATAGAAGATATACCTTCATAGTTTACGCAATGGTTTTGTTTGGGTATTCTTTGGAGATCGATATCGTATATGTATGTATATTGTAGACATTGAGAAACTGTACATTTTCATACCTTTCAGAAGAACATTGAATTTGAATGGACTATTGTAATGATGATGAAGATTCTAGGTGGATAATTTGAATGACAATAATTTTACTTCTATTGTGAATCACAAGAGAATTGGTGTCAGTATGTATTTAGAAGTAGAATTGATTTGAAAGAGATTTGTAGAATTTAGATTTTTTTTGGTTGTTAAGCTCATTACCGATAATATAATTGTCTCTTTGACAATGAGTTGGTATAATTTTTAATTTTGTTCCGAATAATATATTAGAAAATATTGCTGTTTGCTTGAATCATCCCAGTTCAAGTAAGTCAATGTTTAAAATGGGAATACTATATATGCTATGTTATGTTAACTAATGGGGTGTATATGGTATTAAAGCCACTCTTCAGTATTCACATTTACATATGACCCTCCAGCGCTGTACTTTTGATGAAGTTAAAAAAACCCTAAGTATTATACATACTAAAAGTACATATATTTATTCTCAGTTTTCTTCTTTCAGGCATACACCCCAAATATGTTACAGTTATTTCAATTTCATGCTCACTTATGTGCATTATGTACTTACTTATTTGAAAATAAAATTTTACCGTTATAAAAAAATCGAAATAAGTTCGGTATGTATCAATTGTATAGGATTTTACATTCCCCTCCATTTACATTTTACAATATTGTACATATAACAAACATTTTTTTGCAAGTCACAATAGAAATGTAATTTTAGCGACAATTAGCCTAAGTTTAATAACAATACCAACCAACAATAACAACAATTATTATGATTGTTGTAACACTCTACACTACATCCAAATTAAATGATGAATTCCAATCTTTTTTTTTTTTTTTTATTGTAATGAAGGCCAATCCCACAAAAATTTCGAATTAATATAAATGATTTTTATAAAATCAAAAATTTTAATTTTCCTATTGCGTGGTCTCTTGTACACAAACATTTTTTCGTGACTTGGTTTTTATTAATTCATTTTTAAATTGTAATTTATTGTTTAACAAATAATACGTTAATATTTTTGTCTTTGTTGGCGCCGCACTTTCTTCCAAAAACGATTTAATTATATGACATATATTAGGCGGGCGGCCAGCGGGCGTACAACAGACAAAATATTTTGTACAAGTTAACCTCTTATCTACGAAAAAAATTACCAAAAGGTAGCATATACATAACATAAGTATTAGGCTACAAAAAAAAATTAAGTAATAATTTATTTTCCGAATTCAGAAAAATTAGATTTATGGTCATTAATGAAAATGCCAACGAAAAGGAGGAAAAAATTTGCTTATTTTTGGTAGAATATTATTGTGATTTAGGTAAATGCTACTTTTTGGAGCCAAATTGCTAGGTATCAATAGCGGAAGCGTACAGGCAATTTTTTATTTGAAATAAATAAAAAAAAAAATTATAGAATAAAGAAAATATCGATTATATTAACATCAAACACCTATTTATAACCTATTTTTTTAACAAAGTGAAGAGTCACAACAACAGAAATTATTCATAAATCACGATTTAACACATACCGATTATGTTAATTGGAAATTTGTATGCAATGAATATAATATAATGATTATATAAATCGAACATAAATGGGTACTTAACTTACTTGAATAGTACAGTGAAATTAGGAAATTCCAATAAAAATATAGTAGGTACCTACTCAGGTAAGTATGTAATAGAAATAGTTTAATACTCATTAGGTATTTATAGGAATTTTGAAGACGGAGTTTCAATCCGAATATTATTAGTTATACAATAAAATTTTTAAGTTTATTTTAACGTAGAATTCACAGCACTAGCAAAACTAAAACATGTTAGAAAATGTTCTGCTTGGGTAAAATAATTGTTTAAATATTTCAAGGAGTAAAATAAGTCAAATTTTCTTCTAGTATTTTTTTTTATAAAAACCTACATAATAGCGGTTGAGGATAAAAATAAAAAAATATTTATATAAGTATGTAGTATAAAATTTCAGCATAATTTAATCAATATATTATTCGCACTTTCACCCTTGACACATTACACTATAGAGCACTAGACTATGTATTGATTTCACTACACGATACCGGTGTAAGCGCAATAATATTTTACGATTGGCAAATAAATAATAGCAAAAATCCAAATTTATTCAACTTATCTTAAGCGTGTAATATAATAATGGCACGTATTGAGTTTGTAATTTATTATACATTTTTATAAATAAATAAAAACAAACTATGGGCAAAGATTTTATCCAGAAGTGGTAACATATTAACACAAAGCAATGTACTTAACCTTTATGGTTGACCCTTCTTCATATCAGAATGTTGTTGAAGTCTTCATTACCACTTTATTGATGTTGATGTTTATAAAGAGTTTTCTATATTTATTTGAAAGAGAGATGCCGGTTGGACGTACTGAAACCATAATATTAAACCTGTTCAACTGAAATTCCGCTTTCATGCCTTTTTTCCCGTGACAATACGGATTGGCCAGCGAAGACCATAAATAAATAATTTGTACATGACAAGTGAATGAAACCATTAAATTAACTGTTAATGAACTAATAAAAATTGATGATTGCACTAAACATTATAGTTATAT